>CBVK0100357800.1:0-12686 GCA_900067695.1 Picea abies | reverse complement strand
TTGAACAGATCTCCTATAAATGTGGATCTGAAACTAATGCAAACCTAAACATGAACAACTTAGTTATGTAAATCTTAACTAAGTATCCTAATTTCTACATTATTCCAACACAAAACCCAATTATTTTTTACTTAGCATGAAAATCCAAAAACAAATTTCAAAGATGATACAAAGACTAAATTACCTTGATAACCAAAGCCATGATTGTTCCCATCAATCGCAAAAGCTAACAGAAATTCAAAAACATTGTAAAAGAAGTATATATTCAAGCGTCCAGGTGAGCCGCGAGTTCAAATCACAGAGAAGGCAGTGAAAGATGTAGAATTAAATCTGTCTAGAGACACACTTTAAGGCGTATCATCAACGTTCGTACTACCAGTGCCTATCAATGTAAGGATCTACTGGCAATTAAGGTATTCCAATGGCCAAATTGGCGAAAATGGATGCAATTTCACTGTCCTCAAGTTTTACCTACGCGTTCTTGTGAGCCACGAATAACCCACTCTGTGTTCTCTTAACTACTCACTGCCTGAAAACGAAATTAGTACATCCGGAGTACACTAATTAAGTCGATCTTATATGGATCCTTGCATAAAAAATTGTATGTATCTACATATGTCCGATGCTGCTATAGCTGTCAATAACTCTTGGTGGCCAAAAATTAAATTTAATTGTAATAACTCTGGAGGACCATAAATTTAATTGTAATAACTCTCAGCAATAAAAATTTAATTGCAAAATAGGAGAAAGTACCTCACATTAATTTTTTTATTAATTCTAAACTTAGATTGAAGTGAAGCCTGCAATAACACATTCAATATATTGACCAATAAAATTTCAGAAAACAAGTATATATATATATATATATATATTTCTAATGTTAAACATTAAGCTTTGCATACAAATATAAAAGTCAAAAGAAAATTAATATAGAGTAAAAGGCAAACTGATTGCTAAATGTAGTCAAAAGAAAATTAATATAGAGTAAAAGGCAAACTGATTGCTAAATGTCTAACCTTGTATAATATAAATGTGCTTTATTTATTTATTCCAATTACTTATTTATTTTGGCATTTTACTATTTAATTTTATCATTACTATCAAATGAAAACGAACCAGTAAATCTAAGTTATTTAACAATGGGAAGTTACCATAGAAATTGGAATTAAAGTGTCTCATAATTCATTATGTACCCAATATGTACACAACTGGTAAATTGTATTAGCGTGATATATATATTTAAAATTTGGTTGATAAATTCAATAGCGTGTAACATGGATTAGGGTTAGAATTGTCCAAACAAACAACAAAATACATAGAAAGCAGATTCGGTCTTGGCATTTATAGTCTCTGGATCGACCAATAAATATGTCAAGAGTCAATGGATAGGAAATGCTTGTAGGCGGGGTTCCTGATGATGGGAAAGGATATGGCGATCATTCTTACGGAGGTAGAGGTATGAACTTTAATATTTTAAAAAAGAATATTTTTGCAGCCGTCGGTTTTGCAATAACACCCTAAATCAATCGACCAATAGTATGTAAGATAAATAAATTTAAATATTTAAAATAAATAATAAAATTTATTATATGATGTTAAACTCTGAAAATATTGTAAATTCTTTTGGTCAATTGCAAGTCAACATCATATTGATTGCTATAGTTCCCTTGGCAGGGACTAATAAGGGAATCACATTATGGTTGTCGAAGCTAAAGTCTGTAGAGGGACATATTGAAGAAGGAATCAAAGCACACAAAGGAGCCAAGAGATCAAATTGATGTCTTTCTGCAACCAACGGGTGGACTAAGTATGGATAGTTGTAGATCAGAGGTGTAATAAGTTGATTGAGGAGTTTTAGGCAAAAATGAAGTCCAAAACACTGAGATTGTAAAGATCTGGATCAAGTAGAATCAAGATCGAAGAATCAAAGTTCCTTTGAACTTCGAAGTCAACATCAAAATCTCATAACTATCAAAGGATTGTGGAAGTCCAGGTTGCAAACCCGTGGAAATTATAAAAGTTTATGAGGAACGAATTAAATGCATAAGCGCCAGGGAATATGACAAAAAATTGTGGATCTGGTGGTGTGGAAAATATCTAATTATTGATCATCACTGAGATCATCGATAAAAAAATGAAGGTAACCAGATCGACCTTTAAAACAATCGAAAATACCATCTTTAAAGTGTCTTGGTGGCATTATATTCTCGGTGTCCGGTTAAACCAGACCAGAACCACAATCAATTGAAGATGTTTGAAGGCAGAATTATGGTACTCGTGGCTAGTTAAATTGGATTGGGGAAAACATTTAAAAGTGTGTTGTTAAGGTTTCTGGGGTCCGATGTCCTAATGAAATGGTGGATCCAATGATCCGATTACAACAGTGTTAAATGACAAGAATTCAAGTTGGTTTAGATAAGAGGCTTAAGATAAGGATAAGAGGTTTAAAGTCGACCCTGATGCCATCATTTTTGGTATCAAAGCGTGAAGATTTTGCGTGCTGGAGAGAGGAAAAAGTACAGAGACAAATCAAGTAAGGTATGAACGATGATCATGTTTTGATATTATAACTATGGTAAAAAAACTTGTTTGTAGATATCAGAAAGATAAAATTAATGAGGAAAATAGTTCTTGAAGTAGATTTGATGAGATTGGTAAGTAAAATGATCTCTATGTTTTGAATTAAAATTGGATAGGGTATTTTCATATATTCTTAGCAAGTAGCAGTGGATAAAGAAGAAACTTATGGTAGAAAATCCTTACAACAAAGAATTTGTAAGAAAGAAGGAAAGAATAACAACTTACAATTGTGGTTGGGTGGAAGTTGTTGAGGCAGCTCCACAATTGTGATTGTGGGTAGAGTTGTCTAGAAGAAGGAGAGTAATAGAATATCTTGAGAGGAAGTGAGGAAGTGTAGAATCCTACAACTATGGTAGATGAGGAGCAGAGAAAGCTTAGAGGGTTTTAGTAGAGAGAACAAGAAGGATACCAAAAAACCTATTACTGCGGATGCTATTTGCAAATCACTGTTGAGCATTGTGAAGCTCTAAGAGATGGATATGACTAGAGATAGATAGATGAATGGTTTAGAGGAAAGAAGAAAAAAAATATGAGTGATTAGGAATTTGACAGGGAGATCGCTGAGTTGAAAGAGAAACTCAATGATATGATGAAGCTGTTATCGGAAAGAATTGAAGAAAACTGGAGATATGATTGGAAGTTAAGGAGAAGGGTCAAGTGGTCTATCAAGGAATTGATTGAAATAAAGTTGAGACGAAAGATAATGCACATGTTGAGTGCTTGGATCAAAATAGAGGAGAAACTCATGGAAGCTGAGTATAGAAGGGAGTCTTTTGAAGCATGGAAAATATTTCACATTTGTGAACCACAGTAGGGAGAAATGCTTGGAGAAGATGATGATGTAGATGAGAAACAAAATGAGGATCTTGTATAAAGTTTGGAAAGAGAAGTTCAACATAAGAAAGAGATGCCTGAAGCATCAAATGAGACAAATGAGTCTCTAGATTTTCAAACTAACTATTTATTTGAGCATGTGTTTGCAGGTTTTGAAGAAGTTGAAGATGGATAACCTCTAGAAGTTGTCATAGAATAAGAAGAGAGAACATTAGTCAAAAGAAAATTAATATAGAGTAAAAGGCAAACTGATTGCTAAATGTATAACCTTGTATAATATAAATATGTTTTATTTATTTATTCCAATTACTCGTTTATTTTGGTATTTTACTATTTAATTTTATCGTTACTATCAAATGAAAACAAACCAGCAAAACTAAGTTATTTAACAATGGGACGTTACCATAGAAATTGGAATTAAAATGTCTCATAATTCATTATGTACCCAATACGTACACAACTGGTAAATTGTATTAGTGTGATATATATATTTAAAATTTGGTTGATAAATTTAATAGCGTGTAACATGGATTAGGGATAATCGTCCAAACAAACAAAAAAATAGATAGAGAACAAACTCAGTCTTGGCATTTATAGTCTTTGGATCAACCAATAAATATGTCGGGAGTCAATGGATAGGAAATGCCCGCGGGCGGGGTTCTTGATGACGGGAACGGATATGGTAGTCATTCTTACGGAGGTAGAGGTATGGACTTTAATATTTTAAAAAAAATATTTTAAAATATTTTTGCTGCCGTCAGTTTTGCAATAACACCCTAAATTAATTGATCAATAGTATGCAAGATAAATAAATTTAAATATTTAAAATAAATAATAAAATTTATTATACGATAAACTTTGAAAATATTGTAAATTTTTTTGGTTAATTGGAAACTAATATCAAGTCAACATCATATCGATTGCTATAGTCCTTTTGGCAGGGACTAATAAGTGAATCAAATTATGGTTGTCGAAGCTGAATTCTGTAGAGGGACATATTGAAGAAGGAATCAAATCACACAAAGGAGCCAAGAGATCGAATTGATGTCTTTATGCAACCAACAAGTGGACTAAGTATGGATAATTGTAGATCAGAGGTGTAATAAGTTGATTGAGGAGTTGTAGGCAAAAAAGAAGTACAAAACACTGAGATTGTAAAGATCTGGATCAAGTAGAAGCAATATCGAAGATCAAAGTTCCTTTGAACTTCAAAGTCGACATCAAAACCTCGTAACTATCAAAGGATTGTGAAAGTCAAGGTCGCAAACCCGTGGAAATTATAAAAGTTTATGAGGACCAAATTAAATGCATAAGTGCTAGGGAATATGACAAAAAATTGTGGATCTGGTGGTGTGGAAAAGATCTAATTATTTATGACAAAAAATTGTGGATCTGGTGGTGTGGAAAAGATCTAATTATTGATCGTCATTGAGATCATCGATCGAAAAACGAAGGTAACCAGATTGACCTTTAAAACAATCGAAAATACCATCTTTAAAGTGTCCTGGTGGCGTTATATTCTCGATGCCCGATTAAAACAGACCAGAACCATAATCAATTGAAGATGTTTAAAGGCAGAATTATGGTACTCGTGGCCAGTTAAATCGGACTGGGGAAAACATTTAAAAGTGCGTTGTTAAGGTTTCTGGGGTCAGGTGTCCTGATGAAGTGGTGGCTCCAGTGATTTGATTACAACAGTGTTAAATGACAAGAATTCAAGTTGGTTTAGATAAGAGGGATTACAACAGTGTTAAATGACAAGAATTCAAGTTGGTTTAGATAAGAGGCTTAAGATAAGGATAAGAGGTTTAAAGTCGACCATGACGCCATCATTTTTGGTATCAGAGCGTGAAGATCTTGCGAGCTGGAGAGAGGTAAAAGTACAGAGATAGATCAAGTAAGGTAGGAATGATGATCATGTTTTGATATTATAACTCTGGTAAAAAAACTTGTTTGTAGATATCAGAAAGATAAAATTAATGAGGAAAATAGTTCTTGAAGTAGATTTGATGAGATTGGTAAGTAAAATGATCTCTATGTTTTGAATTAAAATTGGATAGGGTATTTTCATATATTGGTAAAAAAACTTGTTTGTAGATATCAGAAAGATAAAATTAATGAGGAAAATAGTTCTTGAAGTAGATTTGATGAGATTGGTAAGTAAAATGATCTCTATGTTTTGAATTAAAATTGGATAGGGTATTTTCATATATCCTTAGCAAGTAGCAGTGGAGAAAGAAGAAACTTGTTGCAGAAAACCCTTACAACTTAGAAGTTGTAACAAAGAAGGAAAGAATAACAACTTCCAACTACGGTTGGGTGGAAGTTGTTGAGGCAACTCCACATTTGTGATTGTGGGTAGCGTTGTCTAGAAGAAGGAGAATAGTAGAATCTCTTAAGAGGAAGTGTAGAAGCATACAACTATGGTAGATGAGGAGCAGATGAAGCTCAGAGGGTTCTAGTAGAGAGAATACGAAGGATACCAAAAGGTCATGTTCACGAGAGAAAGTTGGTGAGGTATTTTGTAGCAAGGTGCAAAAAACCTATTACTGCGGAGGCTATTTGCAACTCACTGTTGAGCATTGTGAAGCTCTAGGAGATGGATATGAATAGAGATAGATAGATGGATGGTTCAGGAAAGAAGCCAAAACATATGAGTGATTAGAAATTTGACAGGGAGATAATTGAGTTGAAAGAGAAACTCAATGATATGATGAAGTTGTTATTGGAAAGAATTGAAGAAAACTAGATATATGATTGGAAGTTAAGGAGAAGGGTCAAGTGGTCTATTAAGGAATTGATTGAAATAAAGTTGAGACAAAAGATAATGCACAGGTTGAGTGCTTGGATCAAAATAGAGGAGAAACTCAAGGAAGTTGAGTATAGAAGGGAGTCTTTTGAAGCAGGACAAAAAGTTCACATTTGTGAACCATAGTAGGGAGAAATTCTTGGAGAAGATGATGTAGATGAGAAACAAGATGAGGATCTTGTAGAAAGTTTGGAAAGAAAAGTTCAACATAAGGAAGAGATCCTATAAGCATCAAATGAGACAAAGGAGTCTCTAGTTTTTCAAACTAACTATTTATTTGAGCATGTGTTTGCAGGTTCTAAATAAGTTGAAGATGGATAACCTCTAGAAGTTGTCATAGAATAAGAAGAGAGAACATTGTCTCATAAAACTAATCAAGATGGAGACTAAACACAATCATAAGATGTTGAAGAACAAGAACCTGTTGTGACATTAAAAAATATGATATTAGCCCATGAAGACAATCATAAGGAGATCAAAGAAATTGAAGGACAATGTTAAGATGAAATGCACATAGATTTTAATGAAGAATTAAAGTTGTTGGAAGAATGGATAGCAAAACCTAGAATTTGTGAAGACTATACAAAGGTTACATCATTACCTCATTAAGGTATAGAAGAGGAAAGGAAGACAAATGTGGATGGGCAGGGATATGAATATCCTCAGAAAATTGAGATAACATAAGACATGGTAAAGTAGAAACATTGAGCGGAGAATATAAGGAAGAAGAGATGGTAACAACCATACAAAATTTGTATGCAGAAATAGAACAAAAAATGAGCAAGAACAACATACACTATCAAAGAATAGAGCTAGACAATGCATTGTATGAGTTATGAAAGTTTATGATGAAGATGCCCAAGTGGAGATACATTGGGAAGAAGAAGACAATTAACAACAAAATCTAGATAACTGAAGATGGTTGTGAAGATGAGGTAGATGGACAATAGCACAAGGTTTGGGATCTAGGTGGACTTCAAGAAATAGAAGATCCATGTCCAGGAGGCCATTAAATTTTTGTACCAAGAGATTGAATTGATGTCTTTCTGCAATCAATAGGTGGACTAAGTATGGATAGTTCCATATTGGAGGCATAATAAGTCGATTGAGGCGTTGTAGGCAGAAAATAAGTCCAAAATGCTAAGGATATTGATCAAGTAGAAGTGAGATCAAAGTCAACGTCAAAACCTCATAACTATCAGAGGATTGTGGAAGTCCAGGTTGCGAACCGACAATGCATTGTATGAGTTATGAAAGTTTATGATGAAGATGCCCAAGTGAAGATACATTGGAATGAAGAAGACAATTAGCAACAAAATCTAGATAACTGAAGATGGTTGTGAAGACAAGGCAGATGGACAGTAGCACAAGGTTTGGGATCCAGGTGGACTTCAAGAAATAGAAGATCCATGTCTAGGAGGCCATGAAATTTTTGTACCAAGAGATTGAATTGATGTCTTTTTGCAATCGATAGGTGGACTAAGTATGGATAGTTCTATATTGGAGGTGTAATAAGTCGATTGAGGCGTTGTAGGCAGAAAATAAGTCCAAAACACTAAGATTGTAAAGATATTGATCAAGTAGAAGTGAGATCGAAGAATCGAAGTTCCTTTGAACTTCGAAGTCAGTGTCAAAACCTCATAACTATCAGAGGATTGTGGAAGTCCAGGTTGCGAACCAGTGGAAATTATAAAAGTATTTGAGGAACGAAGTAAAGGCATAAGCGCTAGGGAATATGGTAGGAAATCATGGATCTACTGGTGTGGAAAATATCTGATTGTTGATTATTGCATAGATCAACCACCAAAAAAAAAGGTAACCGGACTAGATTTTAAAACCCTCAAAAATACCAACTTTAAAGTGTCCCAGTGGCCGCTTAAAATGGACCGGATCCATGATCAATTGAAGATGTTTGAAGGCGGAATTCCACTGCTCCTTGGCCAGTTAAACCAGACCGGTGAAAAAATTTAAAGTGTGTTGATAAGGATTCTGGGGTCCAGTGGACCGGTGGACTGGTGAAACGATGGCTCTGATGATAGGATTACATCATTGTTAAATGACAAGAATTCAAACTGATTTAGGTAAGAGGGTTAAGATAAGGATAAGATGGTTTAAAGTTGACCCCGATGGCATCACCTTTCATCAAATTCTAGTAACAATATGTACCACCTAACCTTAAAGAGAACCACTTTTAAGAATTAAATTCTATATCCAATATATCTTCCAAATATCCATAGTACCTATTAGACGTGATAAGATGTTTGTCATCCTTGTAGGAAATATTAGTAACCTAGAAAATTTTAGTTATCCCATTGTTAGAGGTTTTATTCTTAGCTGGAATGATCACTTTATTAAATAATGTGTATTACATATCCGTATCATGTTGATCTTGAAATTCATCCACTATTTCAATATCTAACTCATCAAGATCAGAATTTGTATCCAACCCTTCATAATCATTGAAAGGAATGTTCGTAACAACATCTGGGATGTCTAGAAATAAGTCATCATCAATATATTCTTCATCACTAACAAGAGGAAGCATATGATGTGAGCCAATGACTGGAATCTTCATCACTAACAAGAGGAAGCATATGATACGAGCCAATGACTGGATGGTCAAATTGATTCTCGTCTTTGTCCGACACTTATTCTTTCTCTCCTGCATCTTCTTCGTCTTCACAAACATCTTATTTAGGAAAAATATAGATTATAGTTCCTCCTGTTCGATTAAATCTAACAATAAATGACCAACCTACTCTAGCTAGCACCTGTGAATAAAATACCTACGCACATTGACTTTGAAGTACATAGGGATCTATGTTTGGCTCAGACCTAGTAGTATTAATCATTGTAAATCCATTATCATGATCAATAATAGTCCTTTCATCAAATTCTATCAACAATATGTACCACTTGAACTTAAAGAGAACCACTTTCAAGGATTAAAGTCTATATTCAATATATCTTCCAAATATCTATAGTACCTATTAGATATGATATGATGTTTGTCACCCTTGTAGGAAATATTAGTAACCTAACATTTTTTAGTTATCACACTGTCATAGTGTTGTGACAGGCACTACAACCCTCCATTTTCCTTCATTCTACTGCAATTTCCCTTTCAAGAAAATAGAGCCCCTTCTTTTTTATGTTTTGAAAAAATCCTTCTAGTGGCCTCTCTCTTTACCACAAGCCTTTTTGGGAAGTCTTCCTTTCCTTAAAAAAACACTGGAAAAAGGAAGTACTTGAAAAAATAATGTTTTGAGCAAGTTTGGGAGAAATCGAAAGAGTTTCTTCTAACTCCTTCGATTCACATCGAAGGAGTTACATTTAACTCCTCCAATGTACATCAAAGGAGTTCCCCTCTCTCCCTTTGATAAACCTTATCTATCATGCAAATTGTCTCCAACACCTCCAATGGAATCATAGGAATTTTCTCAAACTCCTCCGATGTCAACCAGAGGAGTTTCCTCTAAGTCCTTCAATCATTAATATCAACTACCACATTAAATGACATGTCACCAATTTCTTTATATATATCGAGCACCCCCCAATTCTCATTATTTCGTCAATTCATCAAAGTGAAATGAGATTTCTCTAAACTGAGAACGCGTTGAGCCCCTACATTAGCACTCATATCCTCTAAATTTCTACCATGTGGCAAGGTAAGCTTCGATAACCTGTCCTCTTTTTCTAGGGTTAGGTTTTGGCAAGGTAAGCTTCGATAACCTGTCCTCTTTTTCTAGGGTTAGGTTTTCTATTATGTTGTTGTTTATTCACAACTCTACCCTAGACTGCCACATTGCCTTATTTTTTTAACTTTTACCTCCTATCGTCCCTACACACCAACGCCAAATTTCTACTATTAACACCCCCCCACCACCCCTTTGCCTTCACAATGATAAGGTCTTCATGTTCCTTCTAACCTAGCTAGCGTCAAGTTTGTTTGAAAAACCTCATGGATAACCTTAGGTCGTTGTCCCGAAATCATGGTCAAAGAATCCAAAAATATTGGCATTAAACTTATTTGAGATTGTCCCTCTCTTTTCCTTGAATAATCCTTGACAAGATCACCTATCAAAACCACTGCCTTTGCTTCCCCCTCTAGTCTCTTCAGATCACTTCACGTTAAATCCTCTGATCATATGAATGAAGTTTGTGTTAACTCCTCTGATATGATCAGAGGAGTTCTAAACAACCTCCCAACCTTTCGTTTCTTAATCGAGCCATTTAATAGTAACTGTTTCGATCATATCAGAATATTTCTTTTTAAATCCTTCGATATGATCAGAGGACTTCTAAGTAAATCCGTCGATTCTATATACTTCAAAATATATGAACACAACTCCTTCGATGTGTTATCAGAGCAATTGGAGTTAACCCCTCTGATTCACATCATAGGAGTTTTCCTCAACTATGTCGATCAGAGCTATTTCAGTCAACTCTTGACCTTGCTCGGGAGCCTTAGCATGAACATCCTCACAGAAAAATCAGAGACTTGGAAATTAACTCATATGATACCTATTAGACACCTTGTTATCAACTCCTCCGATTTACATCGGAGGAGTTAATCTTTAAACCTACAATATTTCCTTATAAGCACACTTTTCACCTGTTCTTCCTCAAATTTTCACCAAGTTACTCAAGCATGCCTGCCATCACTTTATCATCCTTAGATGATGACTCTTCACCCAATGAAAACCCCAATACATTTTCTGGTAGTTCAAATTCTTAATTCAATCTCATATTATATGTAAATTTACTCTGTGCACTAAGCTCATTTCATTTTTATTGCAGGTTCAAGTATGCCACCTTGAAAGAAGACATAAAGAAAGGTACTTGGGATTGAGGTCTCCGGTAGCGGCCAACAATTAGAGGGAGAGCAAGAAATAATTAGAGCTATGTACGATGATACATCGAGAATTTTGGAGAAGGAAAAAGAAATGTTGAAGTGGGGAGAAGTATACCACATGTTTAAAAAAGTCTAACTTGTCCTCCAAGGCCGAAGAACCAAATGAATTCCAAGTGTTCAAAAATATCAGGAAGTTAGGCATTTTCAAAGTAGAAACACATCCAGTGATTTTCCCATGTGTAGATGCCATCACATGGATTTTGAAGAATATCGATGTAAATGGAATATATTTCTACAATGCCAGGAAGGAACCTATAGCTTCATTTAGATATTTGGCCAAGTGTTATCACATTGAAAAGGGAAGAAATAATATGTATAACAAGCTCCTTAGTGAGTTTGAGTACACACCAAAGGACCCGTTTCCCAAGTGGTATAGAGACACAAAACAATTCAAATACATGCCCAAAAGTGGATATCCCACAAGTGCCTTGAGAAGACCCTATCAGTACTTGGTATCCATGTTGTGTAGATTATATGTGGAACCCAACACATCACAATTCTCTTTATCGTGTATGCCCTTGATATACTACTGCACGGATGAAGGGATATCATTCAATTTGGATGGAATCCTAACTGAATATCTCACGGTGGCTATCTTTGCGGTAAAAGGGGCACAAATTGGAATGTTTTCAAGCTTTCACATGTCCTCGCACCTCTTGGACAACATGTGCACAACTCATAAGTACCCTAGAATGGGGTGGATTTGGGAGCCATCCAACCTGACAATTCATGTGTACTGTAAAGTGCTTTGGGAGCACAAATATTGCACAAAATACCAAAAGATATGCGATCATTTTCTAGACCCTTTATACAAATTCATATTCTGCACCACTCCTCCTTGCATGATCGATAAGCTATAACAATCATAAAGAGAATTGGAAATTAGTATCTCATGGAGAATGACACATATATAAGAGTGTATGGTGAAATGAAACCAACTCATTTTCTCCCCCGATTTGTGCCTAACAAGCCCCTACTTCATGAGGTCACATACTAGACCATCATACATGGGGTTGGGGGAATGTTATATCGACTGAAAAAGGAAATCTGGCCATCGATACCACTGTATGTTGGTAATTACTTCTTCGAGAACACTAAGCAAGCTCAAGTAGAGGTAAATACCTTGCTATCTTATCACTTCAGAGAAGAGTGGTACATAAGATATGACCCCAAGAATACTGTGAGACACCACTTCAATAAGATTGGTCTACCTTGGGAATATACCACAGACATCTGGGAGGAAGAAGAAGTGCACTAGAATTCCTGTACTTATGAAGAATTCATATTCAACAGGCGTGGGCAGAAAGAGGGAGGATCACATATGAAGAAAAGGCTAGAAAAGAATCCAAGAAGAAGGTAGAGGAAGAGGAAGTTGAGAAATCAATCTGCACTTCCACCTCAATACAATCAGGGTTAACAAAAGAGGTAGAGGAAGTACCAACTGATAAGATGATCCGGATTTTATGAGAAGAACGAAATGAATACAGATTATTACTAAATTCTTAACACAGAATAACAGAGATACAGTAAAACTGGTTTTCTATTCAA
>CBVK0100357799.1:0-12686 GCA_900067695.1 Picea abies | reverse complement strand
GGAAGCACGGGGACTATCAATGGAAATCTTGTGAAGGCCGAAGCCTGCGCGGATCCGGCCTCGTATATCATTTGGGATGGAGTTCACTGGACCGATCAAGCCAACAAACTGATTACTAAAGCGATTCTGGGAGGCAAATACTTCGAGCCTGCATTTTCCATTGCAATCCAGTGGGATCTCATCCCATTTTGAATCTTGATAAGCGTTGAATTCTATAGAGTCGAAAAAAAAGACTGCAGAGACGATTTCAGAAATAAAAGATAACGTGAATTCGGTAGCCTTGCAATATCCCAAAGTTTTCTTCTTCCTCATTTTTTATGGGCAGGGTGGCAGTAGATTGTACTGCTTTAACGCCCATATATGCGAGTATGCGTATAAACTGTTTGCCCCACAGAGCCGACAATTCGTGGAAAAAACTGTTCTCTGCAAAGCGAGGCAGGTTCATTGAATTTACAAAGGAAATTTGACTGATCCTGTAACAGTGGATTGTGTTAATTTTTATGATTGTTTTTTATATGTTTTAGAAACCTTTAAATTTTTTCTATTAATGATGAAAAGTATACATTTATTTATTAAATCAATAAAAATTAAAAAATATAGTGAGCAGATTGGAGCCGCTAGGGTTTCCCTAGAGGATAAAAATATAAGGAGCCGATTGGAGCGGCTAGGTTTCTGAACTCGTACGCGGCCCTTGGCCTGGAGGGGCTCCGTTCTGCTGGTATCTTCGACCCCGTGGGCTGCTCTGTTTTGCCCCCCGCCTCTTTTCTTGGCGGCAAGTCTCTACTCGTTTCCCGGCCTTGCCTGTCGGTTAGGGACAGCATCCGGTGCTCCGTTCATATCGTGCTGCCCTTGGCCTGGATGTGGCTTTTGCTCTCTGGTCTGGAAGAGATGCTACTCTCGTTATTGTCGTGATGGGAGGTACTATGTCTTTAGAACTTGATGGGGCTCCTACTTATGGGTGCCTCTCTCCTCTGGACTTGGGATCTGGTGTTTGGTGCAGTTATTGCTGAGTATTTTGCTACTTTTTGAAGGTTGGATAGGAGCTTTGAGGTACATCTTTTTGTGCTTATAGTGTGAATCTGCATTTTGAATAAAATTACAAATTTTTGAAAAGAAAAAAATATCAATAAATAAATAAATAAAATTTTAATTTAACATTAAAATTTTTATATTAAATTTAAAGAATAGTTTTACTTAAACTGATTTAGTAATGGAATAAAAAAATCACAATAATTTTTTTTCTATATTAAATAAATTTAATTTAATAATTATAGAATAAATAAATTATACTTAATTTCATAGTAATAATTCTAAAATTTAATGATTATACAATAAATGAATTATACTTAATTTCATAATAATAATTAATAATTGACAAATAATTAATTTTTCATTTAAATTTTATAACAATAAAAATCAAAGATCAATTTTTATGTTCTTATCTAGGGATTAACATGTGGTCTAAAAAACAACCATCTAAGCCAATGGTCTAAGTAGGGATTGCCAGAACCTAGGCCACCTTACAAAAAGAAACCTCTGACTAACTTTGACAAAAATCAATTTCTTTTATGTTTCATTTCATTTATTATTTATTTTTAAAATTAAACATGAAATATCCCTTCAATCCTTTTTATTTATGTTTTTTTTCATCACCTACCTATAATACATCACATATCTAATTGGGTGTGACTAGTTTTTTTATACTTGTTGAGCATCTTATTAAAGATTAATTGGAAGAAAAGTTTAAGTTTATAGGCAAATTTAGAGAATGAGGAGAATTTATTGTTCACTTGGTAACACCATTTGTGCATCACTGACCTCTACTTGCCATGTGACATTTTTGTTACCTTTTGTTTTCATTAAAGACAACATAGCTTTGACATTGAAAGTCTATTTTCAAAGCCATTTTTAACTATCTATTTTTTCGAGAACATTTTATGTAAACAACGAATTTCTGTTTTTGAAGTTCTCTTAATTGCATATTTTAATACCCCCATTGATGAGTCAAAGAAATCTAAATGGATAATAAAAATGACAAATCACATTGATTAATCAAAATGCCCATGCCTATCTCTATTGATTTATGATTTCACCTTGAGTTAACAACTTAGATGATGCTTGGATAAGATGAAAACTTTTCGGATAACGATTGTGCGTGTGCACAAACATAGTTGTATGTGCACCATAGTTTTGTGTGCACACCAAAAACTACACAATAAATGACATAAGTTGTGTGCGCAAACTTGATTCCTACTATGCACGCCAGTCTGAGTTCTACTATGCATTCCAAAAACCAAGAAGATACCATATGGATGCTGGAATAAAGAAGAGGATCTTCGGGAAATCTTCCCAAATGATTAACTTAGGTAGTATGAGAGATCATAGAGTAGTTAATGGATGAGTTGACAAGTTAGATAAGACTACCATGACTCCAAAGAAGCTATGTGGATTGCATGCAGGTGGTAGAAGCGTGTGGGACTGAAAGTCGACAGAGTGAGTGGAGCAGAGTTGAAAGTGATAGAGTGTGAAAGAAGAGAAGAGGTTGATGGTGTTGTTGCTAAGGCTATTGCTATTGTTGTGGTTGATTGTTGTTCATTCAGGAGATTCACTCTAATTTCTCTTGGTTGAGAGATGAGGTTGACTATGTTTTGTAAGAGTCTCGTTGTAATTCTGGTTTTGTTTGGTAGATGGAACAAGTTTTGTAATGAGTTATTGTGAGAATGTATGAGAGTGCAGGGTAATGTTTCTGATAAATGATGAGTCTCTTGGTCCATATATGTGATTTTTGGAATGAATAAAATACAAGTTTCATCTATTCCTGTCCTTTATTGTGTTCATTATGTATGCAATGAATGTGTGTGTTAATGTTATATGTTGTTGATATTTAAGGATATTGCAATGGAATGTATGAATGTTAGCACGAGTGGATTCCTTGTGTAATTTAACCCCTCATCAGTGACACAAGAACAAATGATGTTTGTGATTCTCATCGCATATTGAGTGATACCTTCTTTAGTACTTGATTGAGGATTGATATGTCGATGTCTTGGGGTTTTTGTTGGTGAAATCTAAATTAACCCTATGTAATCAACCCCCCAACATTAAGAATGATGCACAGAAGCAGGCCAACAAATATTTTTGTTGCTAGGACCTGAAGGTTTTGTATTGAATGGAAAAGGCAGAGAATGAGGTAGTATCCTTCTCAGGAGAAAATACAAGATTGGTTGATTGTGAAATAAGATGAGTATTCTTGGTGAGAGATTGAAGGTATGATCACTAATGTGGAACGATGGAATAATAGGTATATATACAATGATATGCATGAAATTTTCTTTCTTGAATTTCCATGTGTATTGTATGAATGGTTGAAGAGGAAGAATGCTACTAATACTGCTTTAAGGCCTTAAGAAACCTACGTTTGAGATCAGATCACAATTGATAGGATGAAGGAATTGGATAATAAGTGGGATCGGGCAATTGATTTTTGGTTTGCTCGGGTAAATGATGACTACATTAATAAGTTTATTGTAGAATACAAAGATTGTTTAAGAAAGGATGAAAGAAAGTTTGCTAAAGGTCCTCAGAGAAGGATTCTATAATAATTCCTACTCTTGATCAAGATGTTTTTCATGAAGAAAAGGTTGATGTTCATGGATATCGATAGGATGGTTGAGTAGACTCTCCTAGAGTTTCTTTTTTTGGGGGGGGGCAAGGATGAAAAAAAGGTGAAGAAGAGAGAGAGAGAGAGAGAGGATATGGATCCAATGAGGAGGATCAAGAAGATGTTCAGATGACGTTAGAGACAGAATGGACACAAAAGAGAAGAGGATAGAGAGAGCTAAAAGATACACAAGAAGAGATAAGTTAAGGAAGAAATCATAACAAAGAAGCGGAAAAAATATAGAAAGGGGCATGAGATGAGGGGTCAAACCCAAAATGAAGAGGAAAGATATCGCACCAAGAGGAAGTCTGGAAGAGAATGTTGTTCCAGAGAGGAGCATATATGAATATTAGAAATAGAAGTTGATCATGGAGATATTTCAGGCCAAAGGATGGAGGGGCATATTAGAAAGGAATAACAATTCCCTCCTAAGATTAGTGTTGCCCAACAGAAGTAGGTTGTACGCGACACACATAAGGATTTAGAGGAAGAATTAACATGAGAAGAGTTGTAACGCACAAAAAAAGGGTTTCTATCAAAGGCCCAGGTCTAGGAGGAAGTACAACATGTGACACATAGGTTTCTGGAGGAAGCTCGAACTTGTGAAGAGTGGCATAGCACCACATACTTGTCTTTGCAGAAAACTCGTGTGTGAGAGGAGATACTTAAAATGAAACAAAGGTCACTAGAAGAGGATTTCAGACAAGAATAATTATGATGATATGAATATAAGCAAATAGAGCAACATGTACATAAAGAGATGAAGTGCATCGTACAAGAAGAAGCATTGTGAAACATGGGTCATGAAGTAGAAACTAAAGACCAAGTAAGTAATTTCTTGCGTTATTGTTTGAAGTTGTTAAGTGAACTTGATGTTGTGAAAATGTTTATGCATATACTAGAAACCTGCATGGGGGAAGAAGGGAGAGTTATAACTATATCAACCACCTACTAGAGAGGGACACGTGCCAAGTCAATAAACAAAAGTGCATAGTAAGAGAGTTCAAGATGATACCTAAAATTGGAAGCTATGAGATGGATGTTTTCATGTTGGATCTACAATCTGATGTGAACATCTTGCCTACGAAATCGTAGGATTTGTTTGGTAAACCAAACTTGGTGTGTTTGACCATTTAGCTTCAGCTCCCGAGTCAATATAATTTTTTTCTTATAGTCTGAATGGAGTAGGTTGAAGTGAACAGAGAAAGGGTGAGGACAAAGGAAGCCTTTGAAGTGATAGATATAATAGATGAATTTCTTGCCTACCCTACCATACATGGCATTGATTCAGCCTTTGAAAACAATGTTGAGTTGAATATGAAGAAGAGACAGATGTCATTAGAGACAAACACCCTGCATGTGATTCTGCCATTAGATCGAAATGAAGGTGACAGGTACAATGAGCTAGTGAATGTGGATGCATATATCTCTGTCATTGAAAATATATACCAGATCAGGGGCCGTAGGGAGGACTACATCAATCCATCGATAGATGGGGAGATCATTTGGAGATGTGTGAAGTCATATGATACTGATTCAAAGGATTCCATGAAGAGGTGGTAACATAACTTTTACGAAGTGTCTAATAGGCGGTGTGTGTGCATTACCACTACTACGCATGAAGATGAATTTTGGATCTATTTACTCAATGGGATGGATTGAATCAATACTTTCATTTTTCCGATGCAACATATTCCCCTCTTCCTCGAGTACACACCCTTGATAGCATTTTAATAGGTATACTCGTGCAGTGGTGGGAAGGGTATCATACATAGCTTCATGAATGGGCAGCTGTGCAATATTGCATATGAGAAAGGTTCAGGAAAGGGTTATACATCTGCCAACACATGTGTTCCTGTGAGAGACGTTGGGAGGCCAAGCAACAATGGAATGCATGAAATATAGATCTAAAAACTCAACGTTCTTTGTTAACAAAAATAAAATAGTGTTCACTCCCTCCAACCCCTATTGAGAAAAAATATGTGATACATAGGATTAAGGAAACATTGGTAGGTTAGTGGATGCCCCCGTATTGAGAAACTTCATCCTTATGAAAAAGCATCACCACCCACCAAGGGTCTCCATGATAGATTAAGACATGAAAGACTAATGCAGGGGTGTGTAGGAGTCAAGTGTGGAACTCCCGAAAGAACAATACCTGCTTATGTATAGATCCATTGACATCGTATTGAAATAGTAAATGACAAAAACGTTTGGTTGCAATAATAGTGGATGTGACAGATAGTTACACCACATAGATTTACTCTAATGCTAGAAAGATTGAGTCATTAATGCAGTTGTAATGGGAGGGATTTTCCTGATTTAGAATGAGAAAAGAGTTAATTACACTGGCCGACAGAAATGTTGGCATTAAGGTTGGAGAGATTGATCTTTGTACACTAAGACAATTTCGATCCAGAGAATTCAAGGGGGTTATCGGTCAATTGATAGTGAGGATTGGGAAGTAACTCGAAAGTTAGTTGGGCATCATGCAACATTAATATTACAATAGTCCTAAATAAATGTATTAGTTTGTCTCATTGATTCTTCCTTTTATCCCCCACTACTCGTCTCCCATAGTATTCTTTCATCTCGGATTGGAAAGTGACTAGAATATCATACTCTCCTTGGTCCTGCCATAGGTGAGTTGTCCCATGTTGTTGAGCCGTCATATGTGTTTCATGATTGCATAACACAATTAAGAAACCATGGTCATCCAGAACTAGGATGGATTCCTTGAGTAAATCCCATGCAAGAAAGAATGCCAAATAAATAAAAGAATATCCAATTCTAGAACCACTGATGGCATTAAGGTTGTAGAGATTGATCTTTGTACACTAAGACAATTTCGATCCAGAGAATTCAAGGGGGTTATCGATCAATTGATAGTGAGGATTCGGAAGTAACTTGAAAGTTAGTTGGGCATCATGCAACATTAATATTATGATAGTCCTAAATAAATGTATTAGTTTGTCTCATTGATTCTTCCTTTTATCCCCCACTACTCGTCTCCCATAGTAGTCTATCATATCAGATTGGAAAGTGACAAGAATATGATACTCTCCTTGGTCCTGCCATAGGTGAGTTGTCCCATGTTGTTGAGCCCTCATATGTGTTTCATGATTGCAGAACACAGTTAAGAAACCATGGTCATCTAGAACTAGGATGGATTCCTTGAGTAAACCCCATGCAAGAAAGAATGCCAAATAAATAAAAGAATATCCAATTCTAGAACCACTGATGCCATTCTAGAACCACTGATTGGAAAGTGACCATAAGATCATACTCTCCTTGGTCCCTCCCTAGATGAGTTGTCCCATGTTGTTGAGCCCCCATAAGTGTTTCATGATTGTAAAACACAGTTAATAAACCATGGTCATTAAGAACTAGGATGGATTCCTTGAGTAAACCCCATGCAAGAAAGAATGCCAAAGAAATAAAAGAATATCCAATTCACTGATGCCATCAAAAGTAGATTTTCAAGCACCAAAATTGGGAAAGTCCCACTGCTCAAATGTGGAGATTATAATGTTCATGACCCAAATTAGTTCCCACAAATAAAATTCGATAAGTATGCATGCATTTTCTAGAAAGCACATGGTGTAAAGAAGGTGGTCATTCAGAATCGGGTGAGGCCCCTATGAAATTATGGAATCCTTATCTTTCTCAACTCTCCCCATTTTGGTTTAGCCCCAACAGTTCAGGCATGTGTTTTATTCCTCCTTACCAAACTGTATGGAGTTTATATATGGTGGGATAATCCTTACCCCATTTACCATGATATGATACACATAGTTTCAAATCTTCCCACCTATGGTGAGGAGACAAAAGTTGCCACAAAAGAAACATATGATGCACAGGAGGAAGTATACACCTACTTTGGTACATGCATGGGGAAGAACAAGGTTGTAATCCCTAAGATTCACAACACAATTACTAGCCTTCAAGATCATACATAAGTTTTGAAAGGATAAATATCCCGATATAAAATTTTCTAGAACGATGTGGCGGGGAAGTTTGGTTCCTTGTGTTAACAATTAGATTTACCATCATTGCCTTTGTCTCCTCCTGATGCAAACCCTGTATGGGATCGTGAAACCTCCTAGTATAGGATCAATCACAAGAGTTTAATCAACTCCAGGATCCTAACTGGATCCTCTCTAATGCACACAAGACCTTTCATTTCCTTATGCAGGTCCACAAAAAACCCATGGGTGCTTATGCTAACTCATTTCATTCCCTTGTTTATACCATGGGCTCTAGCTCCTTTTCCCCAAACAGAATGGCATATGACCTTGGCCTAGAATCGAGTGCTTCCCTAAAAGGTTCTATTAGGGGCTATGAGACTTTGATACTCTGAAGGATTCGTCAAACACAACACTCCAATATCCCGCAGTGGTTACCAGAAGAACTCAATCATAAAGGTGACGTCACCAGTCGGTGTAGGTCCTCTCCCTATCCTTACACATCTCCATCATCAATGGTTAGATTTGAATCTCCTAAATTTGACGATGGATGGGGATTATCATCCCTCCATGATCTATGACTAAGATCTAATACTAGACTTTGGGCTTCAAAGGTTTACACAACTCCAACACACAATGCCTCCTGGACAACCGAACATTGAAATATTATATGTGATTCACACTCCTCCTATAGTTAACAACTATTATTAACTCTAGGCTTTGGAGCTTAGAGGTTCCTTGCTCCAAATTACCTGCACCAAAATCTGGAACACCCGAACGCCGAATTGGCGAAGGATGGAGATCTATGGATGAGACTCCCCTATTTGATCGACGATGAATATTAACTCTGACTCTTCAAATCTTCATGGTTTCGGCCAATCTGCAACGACTACCTTCAAATTCTCCTAGGTAGTTGATGTGTCGAAGGGCTTAAAAATCAATGACCCTGCTTCACTCTGTTATGTATGAATTAGATTTGTTTCGGGACTTTAAGCTTCAGGGTTTCCTCCTCTTGGAAACATAAGGAACAATATTTCTTGAAGTGTCGAATATCTGAATTTCGAGATTTACAAATCACATTTCCCTGTTATGGGATCCCGTGACTCAACTCTGATATCCTCTTAATTGTGCTTCTCCTCTTGTCTGGGTTTGATCGAATGGCCCAAATCTGTTTCCAAAGACAATCCAACGACTATTGTGGTTTCTTCTCCTCTGTAGCTCCATTTACCTTCAATAAAGGAACTCTCAAAGATTTCAAATTCTTTTCCTTTGATCTCTCCTCTACAGGGTCAACTCCTCAAATCGCCCTACACAATGTTCTTGAAAATTGAAATCTTGTTCATAAATTGCATTGTGGCTCATTTAGCAAAACACTAGCTCTGGATATCCTCTAAAAATGATTTTCTTGGCAATGGAAAGAAAACAGAGGAGCCCCACTAGATGAAACCTGGTCCTTGGATATAATTCAAACAACGGTTCATCCATCTTAATCCCAATTATATTTTTATTGCAAGTTACAAATTCCCTCCTCAAGCCATTCAAGGACATGTTGTCAATTTTTTCCGGGGGAATAAAATCCAAACCGAGCATCATAACGGAGTTTCGTAAGCTCCCTCATTTTTTTTTGGTCAATTCCTATGTGACCATCCAACCCAAAATCAACCAACATAATTTTTCGAAAAACTGACCTCTTGTTTAGAAATTGCACTATGCCTCACTAAGCAAAATGCTAGTTCCGTAGATCCTCCAACAAACGCTTTTCCAAAAACCTCAATGACAATAGAGGGACCCAACTAGATGAAATATGATGCCTTAAATATAATTCAACAAATGGTTCATTTATCTAAGGCTAGGTTATATTTTTATCATGAGTTACAACTCGCCTCCTCAATCCATTCGGGGACATGTTGGCAATTTAGTCGGGGGGCATAAAATCCAAACCGAGAAGAATAATTGATTTATGTAATCTCCCACAAGTTTTTTTAGCTAAGAAGCAAGGGACCATGCTAATCACAATAATCTGACACATATTTCTTGAAAATCTACCTCTTGTTCTTAAATTGCATTGTGCCTGATTGAGCAAAACCCTTGTTCTGGAGATCCTTCAACAAAATTTTTGCTTGGAAAAAAAATGTAGTTGAAGGGGCCCCAATAGATGAAACCCGTTGACATGAATCAATTGCAACTAATGGTTCATCCATCAGAGACCAATTTAGAGTTTTATCTCGAGTTACAACTCGCCTACTCAAGGAATTCAGGGACATGTTGGCAGTTTGGTCTGGGGGCATAAAATCCAAACTGAGCAGCATAAAAAAGTTTCATAAGCTCTCGCACATCCATTTGTCTAAGGCCCAAGTGATCACGCTACCCACAATCAACCAACACAATTTTATTGGAAATTAACCTCTTGTTCATAAATAACAAAGTGCCTGAGTGAGCAAAACCCTAATTCTGAAGATGCTCGAACAAACACATTTTTAGGAAATGTAATGAAAATGGACGGGCCCCACTATCTAAAACCTAGTGCCCTGAATCTAATGCAGTTGAAGTTTTTTCCATCAGAAGCCTGATTATATTTTCATCGCGATTTGCAACTCACCCAACCAAGTCATTAAGGGACATGTTGGCAAGTTAGTAGGGGGGTGTAAAATCCAAACTGAGAAGTATAATAAAGTTCCTTAAGCTCCCACGTGTTTATTTGGCCAAGGACCACATGATGAATCTACCAATAATCACCTGAAACAATGTTCTTGAAAATTGACCTCTTGTTTAGAAATTGTAGTGTGCCTCACCAAGAAAAACCCTAGTTATAGAGATCTTTCAAAAAAATATTTTTCAGGAAACAAAGTGACAATAGAGGGGGGGCACTAGTTGAAACTCGATGCCTCAGATCCAATTCAATTGATGGTTCTTCAATCTGATGCATGGTTAGAGTTTTATCATGAGTTGAAACTCACCTCCTCAAGCCATTTAGGTACATGTTGGCAATTTTTTGGGGGGGCATAAAATACAAAGAGAGTATCATAAAATAAATCCATAAGCACCCACATATGTGTTTATCCAAGACCCATGTGACCACATTACCAAAAATCACCAAGAATAATGTTATTGAAAATCTATATCTTGTTCAAAGATTGCATTATACCTCATTGAGCAAAACCCTAGTTTCAAGGATCCTCCGAGAAACAATTTTCTAGAAAACAAAATGACAATGGATATGCCCCACCACCTAAAACTTGTTTCTTCATATCCAATGTAATTGATGGTTAATCCATCCAAGTTCCGGTTAGAATTTTATCGCGAGTTGCAACTCATCTCCTCAAGCCATTCAGGTACATGTTAGCAATTTGGTTCGGGGACATAAAATTGAAACTGAGTAGAATAACATAGTTTTGTAAGCTCCCACACATCGTTTATTCCAAAGCTGACATAACCACAATACCACAATCACACAATGCAATTTTCTTGAAAATCAACCTCTTATTCAAAAATTTCATTGTGTCTCATTGAGAAAAACCCTAGTTCTGGAGATCCTTAAAAAAATTATTTTCTGGGTGAAGAGCACCCATTAGCTAAAACCCAGTTTCCTAGATCCAATGCAACCAATGGTTCATCCATCTGAGGCTCAATCAGATATTTAACATGAGTTGCAACTTGCCTCCTCAATCCATTCAAGGACATGTTGGAAATTTAGTCTGTTGGAATAAAATCCAAACCAAGAAACATAATAGAGTTATGTAATCTCCCACATATCATTTTTTTCAAGGTCCACATGACCATTCTATGCACAATCACCCAACACAGAGTTTTTGAAAATCGATCTGTTGTTCAAAAATTGCATCGTGTCTCACTGAGAAAAACCCTAGTTCGAGAGATCCACCAACAAAGATTTGTTTTGGAAATGAAATTAAAATGGAGGGGCCCCATAAGCTGAAAATTTCTACCCTGGATCCAATGAAATTGACAACTCATCCATATGAGGCCAACTTATATTTTTATTACGAGTTGAAACTCACCACCGCAAGGCATTCAAGGACATGTTGGAAATTTAGTAAAGGGGCATAAAATTAAAACTAAGAAGCATAACAAAGTTCTGTAAGATCCCACACATCTATTTGGACAAAGTCCACATGACCACGCTACCCACAATCGATTTCCACGATGTTCTTTAAAATTGACCACTTGTTCAGAAATTGCATTGTGCCTCATTGAGAAAAACCCTAGTTCCAAATATCCTCCAACAAACATGTTTTCAAGATTGAGAAAAACCCTAGTTCCAAATATCCTCCAACAAACATGTTTTCAAGAAATGAAATGATAGTCCAGGGACCCCACTAGCTAAAAAATGGTGCCTGAGATCTAATAAAACTAATGATTTTTCCATCCAAGGATCGATTTGTGTTTAACACAAGTTGCAACTCAGTTCCACAGGCATCCAGGGACATGTTGGTAGTTTGTTCCAAGGGTATAAAATACAAACCGAGCAACATAACATAGCTTCATAAGATATCAAATGTATAATTAGCCAAGGCCCACGCTACCACACTACCCACAATCAACCAACACAATCTTCTTGAAAATTGACCTCTTGTTCAGAAATTGTATTGTGCCTCACTCAAAAAAATCCTAGTTTCGAGGATCCTTAAAAAATGATTTTCTAGGAAATAGAATCAAAAAAGAGGGGCCCCACTAGCTCAAACCTGGTGCCCTATATCCAATGCAACTGACAGTTCATTCATTCGAGGTCTGGATAGAGTGTTATTGTGATTTGCAACTCGTCTTCTCAAGGCATTCAAGGATATGTTGGAAATTTGGTCTAGGGCCATAAAATCCAAACAAAACAGATTAATGGAGTTTTGTAAGAAACCAAACACCTATTTGGCCAAGTCCCAGGTGACCACACTACCCACAATTACTTGACACAATGTTCTTGAAAATCAACGTCTTGTTTAGAAATTGCATTGTTCCTCACTGAGAAAAACCTTAGTTTCAGAGATCCTCAAACAAATTATTTTCTAGGAAATGATATGACAATAGACCAACCTGAATAGATGAAACCC
>CBVK0100357798.1:0-12686 GCA_900067695.1 Picea abies | reverse complement strand
CCTCGAAGAGGCTTATTATCTTAAATTCTCTCTTTTTCAAGGCATTGAGTACTTTTTCTGAGGATTTTCTATGCTATATTGATATTTGGTTCTTAACAAATACTAATAAAATGCATTATAGGTTGCATACTGAGAAGGATGAAAACCATGGGGGGCTATGATTCCACAAGAGAGGAAAGAAAGGGGGACTAGGGGGGCACGAAGGGAGAAAAAGTGAGATAATAATATTTTATTCCTAAGACTAAGTCTTATACCTTATGTTTTTCTAAGTCATATCAACCTTGGGATGAATTTCCAAGGGAGATATGTGGGACTATTTTGAAGACATGTGGCATATCCCATTCATACAAATATAATTCGTAAATTTTGGTTATGCAAGAGAGGATTCTCTCATTCTTCCCTGCGATGGGGGGTTAATTGCCTCTAAGCCTAAGGTGTTGCATTAAGGTTGTAATAGAGATTATGATAATTATGGTTGTTAATAAATATGGAAGATATTACCATGAATCTGTGAGGAAATTGTGACCTTGTGAGAGGGGAATGGTTTTCATTAGAAAAATTAAATTGCAACTGAGAATTCCTTGATTCCCCAATAGTGATATTTCTTGGCCAATATGTGATGGAGCCAAGGAAGGGAGTGGGATAGCCCAAGGGATTGCATGGAAGATAAGGGGATTCCTTGGGTTTTTTTGGTTGAAGGGGAAATAGAGCTAGTGGATTGGGATAGCTATAGAAGTTAACTGTAATGTCCCCAATTTTGGTTGTCGCTATGTTACAGAGAGGGATGCTTGCCAGAGTAGCCAAATGGGGTTGAAAATGAGTTCTAGATATGTGGAGGGTTTTTATTGGGCCTGACTTGCATCATTCATCATATTTCATCATCAATATCCATTCCGCACAGCTTGGCTTTGGTTCCATTGCATTTCTATGATTTCCTTAATTTTGAGTTACTATGGGTTATATTTTAATTAAATTTACTAAGAAGGTTGTATTGGGCATAATACTTGGATAAACCTCTTAGTGTAATATCTCATCGGAATCGAGAGGAAGAGCACTACTGGATAAGACGATTAGAAGTGACTTTCAGTGGCAAGAGAAGCCATAAGGAGGGATAAATCACTTTTTAGAGGTAAAATGGTTAATTAATTAATAAAGTGATTTAATTAAGGAATAATAAAATAAAGTAAAATTCACTTGGAGAGAAAAGGTGAATAGGGGGGATAAAAGAGATATAGAGGTCTCTATTATATGATTATGTTGATTATCATTTTAATGTCTAGCTTCTTTCTAGAGGGCTCGTGCACTTGGGGGTTTTGAGGGTTTTGACTAAACAAACCATAAATATTAGCTCGGTGGTGAAAGATCCCACCCAACTTGGTCCAAGCTTGGTCACAGAGGTGAACGATTCCTCCCTCACCATTCTACATCAATTCTATTCAGTTCCAGGAGCATTTTTGGAGACAGGGCGTATTGTTGGAGGTTTGATGTAGAGCTAGGTTGCATTTTCTTGAGAGAGTAGTTCGATTTGCTTAGAGGTGGTCAGATATTTAGTAGGTATCACTCCAGGACTATTTTCCATCACCCTAATGCATTTTTACATCATTATTTGAGTGGATTTGTCATCCCATTCATCCTATCACTCAAGAGGGCGTGTTTCTCTTCAAGGGGGTGCATTGTGCATAGTGGATATTGTGAGTTGGAGCGAGAGACCACTCCCAATAGCTTGGAGGCTCATCTGAGGGTTTCTCTAAACCCCGATATACATTTTGGCACTCGGTTTCAATGGATTAGAGGCCATATCCTTGGAAGCTGATTTCTTGGCTTGCTATAGCCAATGAGGGGCACATTGTGTTAGAGAGGACATCACATTTCAGCTAGGGACGAGTTGGATCTTATATACCTTTGGTGTTCACCTTGAGGAGGCTTTTGGAAGCCTATATCTTCATATATATATTGTATCTTGGAGGCATTATCAACTATACACTCTTATCTTATATGTATTCTAGATCTGCTTCATTTTGTATGAGGTCAGCGACTATTATGAATAATATCATATCTGAGGTATTTGCGCTATGTACTTGAGTGGATTCTATTGTGTTTGTTGTGTATATGTTATTGTCTACATTGATATATTTAATTGATGCAAACACACAATAAAACCACCATTATAAACCCCAACGCAACTCAAGAAACTAAAATCAACAAAGTGTTTAACAAAATACCACAACTAGAAAATACATAAAACCAATAAAAGCCTTAATGTTTCAATCAGATCTAGTTGGGAACATTATAGTGGTATCAAAGCGAAGATTCCTCCCAGCCTAAGGGGTCTTCCATAAGGAGAAAATTTATGATTGAAGAATGATCAAGTAGCACATTGTTCAGTAGTCAAAGAAAATGCATAAACATGAAAAGCTTCGGGTAGAATTGAATCTAGCCATACATGAGTGGATATCAGAAATACAAAATAGTAGAGCATGATGTAGAAAATGGAAAGAGGAAACATCACTACCAGCTAGTATATGGAAGGAAGAAAAAATTGACCCTACACCCATTAGATGCAGGGAGATTTGCTATAGTTGCAAAGTGCCCTGGAAGCCAGATCACAAATGTAAAGGTAAAGGTAAGGTGCACATTGTTGAGGTGCACTACGACAGTGAGGATGAGGAGATGTATGAGGATGCAACCATAGATGCCTATTTAGAGCAGTCTGATGAGGCTAGGGAATCCTACGCATATGATGGAAAATTGGATGGACAAGATGATAACACATGTTCCTTATCTTCCCTATCAGACAATGTTGAGGACTCATCACTTCAGCATAGTGGTGACAATTGTGGGGATTCATATGTGTTAGCACCTAGTATGAGGTCATGTGTGGGGGATATTGTTACTCCCATGGAGTTGAGCATGACACATCCCTTACCTTCTCATATAGTTATGATAGACATGACATAGGAGGATATCAGACACATTTATAATATGGTGGAGGAGCCTTGTGTGAGGATTATACACCAGGGACACATGGATCTACAGATCTAGGATGAGAGGCATGACTTGGAGCTAGTTGATGATACAAATACCTATCAGTATGAGGAGACTAAATCACCTTTGTTGGAGATTCTATTTTTATATCAGATTGTGAATACTGATAGTTTGATGGGATACTCACTTCCAGGACCAGTCTATAGTGATGAGGAAGCACTCCTTATTGGTCAGGATGACCATAGCACATGTTTGGACACATATGTATGGGATCTGGATGCAGATGATATTATTAGGGTGAATGCACAGGAGGATACAACTGCTCATACAGGATACAGTGCGATTCATATAGGGGTAGTAGTTGGTGATGGTGTGTTGTGGCATACAAAAGGACTCAATAGCACAGTGGACAGTGGGAAGTTTAGTGCACTATATTTTGAGTGTGTGGTTGGGGATTCCATTGTTGACACTAGCAATGAGGGCATGAGGTAGAACCTTAGCGAGATTGTGATCAAGAGTCATGACACTTGACAGGACAATTGAGAGTCAGTGAGGACACGATCATGGAAGCCACTAGATTGATTGATGATACACACGCATTGGTGGCAGGATATAGTTGGAGGGCATCGATGGCACATGATAGTTTAGATGGGGGAATTTTCATTGATGACTTTCATACTCTCAGAGAGAGTGTGACTATGATGAGGGCCAACTACCAACAACTTTTGATGGATGGAGATTACCTATTGGAGGTTGGAGAGATGTATCATAGGGCCCTGAGGGAGCAGGAGTTTGAGGTGGAACGACTCTCTCATGAGTTGGTGAGCACACGAGGATTATTGGAAGGCACATAGACAACCCTTCAAGAATCAGAGTCCATATTAGAGTAACTAATTGAGGAGACTAGTCAAAAATCCACTATATCTCTCTCGACAAAGAGTCATATATATCCGTCAATTACATTGTTAGAGGATATTGGTGGTTTGGCAAAGGAGCACCAGTTGATGGAGGAGCATGAGGAGTACCCATGATCTCTAATGAGTGTAGACATATGTGATCTGGAGATGAAGTAGGATGTCCATGGGTCACAGGGGCCACCCTTCATGAGGGATTTTGAGACTATTGGGCACATACGTACACATGGGGATTCTAGAGCCAGGGGAAGTTATGAGGACACTTCCATTTGTGTTTCAGGATTGGTTGACCTTCATGTAGAGGTTAACTCAGTAGTACACCCAGGATCCATGAGGTTGCAGGTATATACTGGAGATTACATGAGTATGCAGGGGCATACAGTGATGAGTGGTAATTCATAGAGACATGCAGAGGTGGATGCACTGGATTGCAAGGAGGAGACGTATTTAGTGGAGCATGGATATTCCTCTCCTTTGTAGCAGTATATAGATTTGGGAGATCACCTTCATAGTAGCAGTGGTTGCATGAGTGAGGATGGTTGGAGAGTGATTGATCAGGAGTTACCTACTGTTGTACCCAATGGTTGGAGTTTAGTGATTAGTACATGTGATTATTCATCATGGGTACCGGTGGATGAGATTTTGGTCAAGTCCATGAGATTGACCAAATAATATGATACTTTCCAATCCTACAGATGGTTGACGATAATTTTGGTATCCTTTCCTGATACTTTCATCATTGATAGCAACTCAGGGGGAGATAGACAGTGGTAGGGCACATGGAGAGCTGGTTGGCAGAGACCACCTGACATGAGTGACTTTATTGCATACAACAGGATAGGGGTGGATCATTGGAGATAGATAGTTGAGGCCTTGGGCACAATGGAGAGTATTGTAGGCCATGGGATAGAGGATATCTCAGAGGGTGATACATATTCATATTCTCATTGGGATGAGGATGGAGGGCTTACGATAGTTATCAATATGATACATCAACATTTAGTGGGGATTAGAAGTAGTGAACTTTCAAATTTTCCAGGGGAACCAGGAGTCCATTTGGTCAGTAGTTTGCTTCATCTTATGAGGGTCTGGGTTGTGCCAGCAAGCAGCCTACTTCACTCTTGGATTAATTTGAGAGAGCTTGCTGGGATATTTTCTATGTGGTGATACAAGTTATCCCTATTGATACTTGTGATTGAGTTTGGCTATGGATGGACAGTTTTTTGTTCCATAGGGACACCTTTACAGGTTCAACTTTTTTATAGTAGGCCCAATCATCATAGGTTTAATATGAGGATCCAGGAATGGGGGATCTAGTATATACACTTTGAGAAGACAATCATGATCAGAGTGGTGCAACGTCATGGCCCCTTTTAGAGATTAGCATGGGACCCTGGGATTATAGGGATGGGAATTTTATTGACTGATAGAGGTGAGTGGATCTTTGCAAGGGAAAATCACTTTGATTTTCCAGTGAGCTTCAGTATTGGGGGGAGCATGTCACTTGTTGGTGACTCATTGAGGTCTTGTAGTACCTCACTATGGCAGCAACATGTTCAGTCGGTGGAGGCCATGTTGGGATTGGTATGGTCATGGAGGTCAGATTCATTTATGGTAGAGGTCATGTGTTGTTTTCAGGAGACTCCTAGTGATGATATATTACAGGAATATACTTCACACGGAACTGCAGTTTGCATCTTGATATGGGATCCAAGTATTGGAGTGCTTGGTAGTCCAAAGTTTGGTGGAGTCAATATCCGAGTGGAGTGATTGCTTGAGAAGTTGACCAAGGATCTATTGCACGTGATCATTCTACTCATCAGAAGCATTTGGGGCTCATGTGTGGAGAGAACATGGAGGGGCCACATCTTAAGGGGACCATAATTTATGTCACAAAGGTGGATATGGGACCCCAATATCATATGTATATTGATTCATTTATTGCTTGAGGACAAGCAATATTTTAGCAGGGAGGACTACAATGTCTCCAATTTTGGTTGTTGCTATGTTAGAGAGAGGGATGCTTGTCAGAGTAGCCAGATGGGGTTGGCAGTGAATTTCAGAGATATTGAGGGGTTTTATTGGGCCCGACTTGCATCGTTCATCATATTTCATCATCATGATCCATTCTGCATAGCTTGGCTTTGGTTATGTTGCATTCCAACAATTTTTGTAATTTTGAGTTATTATGGGTTATATTTTAATTAAATTCACTAAGAAGGTCGTATTGTGCATAATACTTGGAGAAACCTCTTAGTGTAATAGCTCATCAGAATCAGTAGGAAGAGCACTACAGGATACGATGATGATAAGTGACTTTCAGTGGTCGGAGAAGCCATGAGGGATAAATCACTTTTTAGAGGTAAAATGGTTAATTAATTAATAATGTGATTTAATTAAGGAATAATAAAATAAAATAAAAGTCACTTGGAGAGAAAATGTGAACATGGGGGATAAAAGAGAGATAGAGGTCTATATTCTATTATTATGTTGATTATCATTATGATGTCTAGCTTCTTGCTAGAGATCACATGCACTTGGGGGTTTTGAGGGTTTTGATTGAACAAACCCTAGAGATCAACTAGGTGGTGAAAGATACCACCCAACCTGGTCCAAGCTTGGTCACATAGGTGAAATATTCCTCCCTCGCCATTCTACATTAGATCTATTCATTTCCAGGAGCATTTGTGGAGACATGGTGTATTGTTGGAGATTTTATGCAGAGCTAAGGTGCATTGTTCTTGAGAGAGTAGATCGATTTGCTAAGAGGTGGCCAGATATTCAGTAGATCTCACTCCAGGATTGTTTTCCATCACCCCAATGCCTTTTTCCATCATTGTTTAAGTGGATTTGTCATCCCATTTGTCCTGTCACTCAGGAGGGCGTGTTTCTCTTCAGGGGGCGCATTGTGCATAGTGGATTTTGTGATTTGGAGCGAGAGACCACTCCCAATAGCTTGGAGGTTAATCAAAGGGTTTCTCTAACCCCTGAATTACATTTTGGCACTTTTTTTTAGTGGATTAGAGGCCATATCATTGGAGGCCGATTTATTGGCTTGCTACAACAAGTGAGGGGCACATTGTGTTAGGGAGGACATCACATTTCAGCTAGGGATGAGTTGGATCATCTATACCTTTGGTGTTCACCTTGAGGAGGCTTTTGGAAGCCTATATCTTCATCTCTCTATTTTATCTTGGAGGCATTATCAACCATACACTCTCTTTTCTTGTATGTATTCCAGATCTGCTTCATTTTGTATGAGGTCAGCTACTATTATGAATAATATCATATCTGAGGTATTTGCACTATGTACTTGAGTGGCTTCTCTTGTATTTGTTGTGTATGTGTTATTGGCTACATTGATATATTTACTTGATGAAAACACACAATAAAACCACCATTATAAACCCAACGCAACTCAAGAGACTAAAATCAGCAAAGTGTTTGACAAAATACCAAAATCAGAAAACACATAAAACCAATAAAAACCTTAATATTTCAATCAGATCTGGTTGGGAACATTGCATTAACATATTGTGAAATGTTGGCAAGATGGGCCATGTGAGAGGATTAGAGACAACCATAGTTGTTTCATCCTTGTGGAATCATAGCCTTAGCTTGGGGTGGCCCTATTTCATAAATATGGTAGGAAGCAGTGATTCTATGTTTGGGTGGAACATCCTTCATTTGTATCCAATTTGTGAATTATTCCCCGAAGATAAGTGTTTATGGTTATTTCATGTAAATGTTGAATTACTGTTAGTTATGTTCTTGAATTGAATGTTTTTCTATTTGTATTAATGAGATTGCATGGCTATGCTTGCATGTATAAATCCATTAGCAACATGCCATTGAAGAAATATGATATTAAAGCTATAATATATGGATTTCATCATAGTATATGGATGGGTAATTTATAAAGTGGTATCAACGCATAAAGTTTAATATGGTTGGGAGGAATTTTGGAGTACCCCACTACCTCAACAATGTATAGGGGTGGTTGGATATGTTACATTATGGTTCATTTCAATCACCCCCTAACCCATATAAGACACCTCCAAATCCATACAATCCATCTAGTTTTGCAAATAGGTTATCCTATATTGGTTCTTTTTGTTTTCTATTTCATCACCCTTGATCTAGTCTCGAGTTTATTTTCTTCCTCATATAATACCAATTTCAAGGATTATAAGAATTAACTCTCCACCTTCTTGAAACTTTCTTATCCCATCAAATCATTCATGGCTATCTCCCCCTTAATGTACAAATTACTATCTAATATGAATATGATTTGTCATCAAATGACCTATGGTCAAAACAACTCACCAATACATATCTAAGTGAAGAATAATAAAAGGCTATATACTATACCTAGAACAACTTGTTGTGCATTGATATTGACCATGATTTATTTAACAAACATATGTTAACATGTTTAAATACTTAATTCCACTTACATAAATAACGCAAGAGTTACCTTGAGAACCCTGTATGGGAAAACTCTATCTTTGAAATTGATATATTTCTTTGGTTATTTTATGAATGGTGATTTTAGTACAATTACAAGGCTCTATATATTTAAAGTTGAAGAATATGTTGAGGGGGTTGGATTCCCTTTAACTCAACAGTATAAATGAAACTCGAAGATGAGGCCCAACTAGACTCTTCTTCGTTTGAAGTAGTGTGATTCTCTAGATTTATGATCCGTCAAGTTTTCCATGGAATTTAATAACTTAACAGTTTCATCCTTGTAAATTATTCTATTTTTTGGAGAAGTGTTTTCTAAATTTATTTCAAAATAACTGGGTACATATAGATGACTCAAAAAATTAATTCTATAAACCACTAAATGAATGAAAGAGGGGTAAAACAGTCCCTCTCGAAGATAACTTCTCAAGGCACCGAGATAACAAATAACCAATCGACTGCTATATATAAATTTACCTAAAATAATTCTTTGAAACAAACATATAGCAACTACTATACGTGCATGAAAATATCATAATCAAAGTTTGTCAACTATACATAAATAACTCTATATTCGCTGATCATTAAAGTTAAACCAAAAATATCATTTGCATGCATATTAAACACGAGTTGTGAATTCAATGTAAAATAAAATTTATCACAAGATAACTTCATCAATGAATAGACATCGATACACAATGATTCAAATCAGAACAATCCACAGTGCAACGTAGATCACCAATTGGTTTCAAAACTCGATTCAGACTCTAATAGAGATTTAATATTAGTTGTCGAAAAATAGTTCCACAATAAAATGATATCCAAATTATTCAATTGCCAAAAGCTCCTTGGTATTGAGATAACTCGTTTATTTATACAAATTAAAACTCAATATAATTCCAACCTCAACAGATCAAAATAGACATTCATCAGTCTAAGTCATTATGAGTCATATGACCTAGGAGTCCTCGAGCTTGCATGCATGTCCACATATTTAACCCATTCTCTGAAGAGTCGAGTGCAATTGTCGACGAATGTGAACTAATGTTGGTCCATCAACATGCTCATCTCATGCTTGTTGTTAAGAAATCAATGGGTATGATTCTTCATCTTCTTCGTTAATTGTTCCATTTGGTCTAGGACTTTGACTTGGCTGACCACATACTTTTGAATGTGTCCTTTTTCCATCATGGTTATTGACTGGATTTGTTCTTTTTATTCATCGATCGATCCCTTGAATTTAGTCACAACCTCGTCTATCGGTCGAAATTTAATGGGGGAGTTGAAAGTTGGCATCTAGATGTCAATCATCGAATGAGTCGGCTTATTCCATATCTAACTATAGTGTTCCCATTCTTCATCAACCATATCTACATGATCCTCTACAATTTTGGCCAAATGTTTGGTTGCCAAGTGAATCTAGGTCATTCTTTCATCCGACAACAACTTTACATGATGGTCCTTTGTGCCTTTCTCTTGTTGGATTGCCTGGATAAATTCAAATTTCACTAAGGTTCGATCTCCCTTTTCAGCCCATCAATGTATGTGTTTATGAGTGAGTCCAAACAATAGTGTCTCCTCCTGCAAAGCTACTACTTGAATTATCAAATATTTTTGTACCTTGAGGCGTCTACCATGTATTTCCAATAGGTCTACTTTAAAGTTCATTGTTGTACTATACCTTGGTGTTTTAGGGAGGTGATATCAGTTATGTCCTACCCTAATTCCTGCTCTTCTACCAATGCCTTAACATAGGGAGCATAGGATATAGACAAACTTGTTGAATATAATTGGCTTTCCTTGGCCTTCTTGGTGTCTATGATAATTTCTTCAGTCATGCTCACTACCCCACTGTTTGATTTTACCTTCCTTTTCCTATGAGTTCTCTTCATTATTGATCTATGCTTCTTTTCATAGGAAAATATCTCAAAGTCATCCACCTCCTCCACTGGTTTGGGAATAGGTTGATCACCCCGGGAAAGTATGTTGTCGAGGATCCCTAGAGTGCATAAATGCTCAGATATCGGAACATGGGTAAGTTAGTTGGATGGTGATTCCTTACTTGTCTCCTACTATGTCTGAATGGGTTTTTCCTCAGTGGTATCACCCCATTGGGTTTTGTCTTGAATATCTTTCTCATCCTTTTTCCCCAAAACTAATGAGTCACTTGGAAGATTCTCATTGGGATTCTTAGTTTCTTCAATATTTCCAAATGATTTCTCAGGGATGATGTTAGTTTATTGTTTACTATTCTCATCATGTTCAATGTCCTTTTCTTCTACATCATTTCCATCATCTTGATCACTATGCATCTCCACATTTATCACTTCACCATTGCTTTGATTGTTCAGGTATTTTCCACCTTGATTGTCTTCATCATTTTTACCATTTGTATTCTCGTTTTTACCTCCAGGTGATGACACCTCTTGGTCTTATCCTCCAAGTAGATCATTATATGATTCATCACTGATTGATGAAATGTCAGTGTTGCCTTGATGAGGGGAGTCATCCTTTTTTTAGGAAGAGTCATCCTTCTTTTCACACTCCTCCTTCCCTATTTCTTTTTTTTTCTCCTTTGATAAATATCCAGGATTTCCTTTGTGTTATGGTTTTCATTGATTATGGGAACAACTATGTCCTCCCCTTTATATTCTTCCTATGTTAATTCAATGATCTCTCTAGGCTCCTTCACAGTGACCAGTGTCCCTTGTTTCTCACCATTCTTTTTTTCTCCTTTGGTCTTTTCTCTTTCCAATCAACCCAACTCTTCCTTCTTATGTCATTTTGTTGCCTCATCCTAGATCTTTCTCAATTCATTGGCCCACCCATGTTCTTTCTTTTTCTTCGTTTCAGTTTCTTGTTGTCGGGATTGCTCATCTTTGTCTCTTTTTCTTTTCTCGATAAAATCATGTTCTTGTTGCTTTCTTTCATCCTCTCTTCTTTGTTCTTCTAGTGCTTCTTTATTTTCTTATTCCTCTTCTATTTTCCTTTGTTCACCTTGGATCCTTTTCTCTTCATCTTTTTCTTTTCGGAACCTTTCTTGCTCTGCCAGTATGGAATGCCATTCCTTTTCTATCATAGAATATCCTTTTGTTACCATTTTCTCTGTACAAGTTCCTTTGCTAGAGGATTCCCTAGCCTTCCCTATGATCTATTCTTCTAAAGGAAAAGAGGCAAATATGGTTATGTTAGGGTTGGAACTTATCTTTTTCACTTCTTTCCAAGTATCCTCAATGAATAACTCATCCTCCCATTTTTCATGGGCATATGGACAAGTTAGAGCCACCCATACTATGCTTTTTAGAACCAGTCCCTTGGGGTCATGTTTCATGTATCTTCTTGTCATGAACCTATACTCTAAGTGCACTTGCCCTTCCTATTTAGCACATTTTGTATCTTTCACTACATAGTGCCATATCTAAAAATTGTAAGGGATAAACATTTTATTCTTCTCTTTTACTAGGGTGGCATTGAAACCCTACATGACACTTTGATAGAAAATCTTCTTGATAACCATCCTGTCATGTACATATATTGATAGAAGGTGTGGTCGTATCATAGCTCCATAAATCCTTAAATATTTGTACTTTTCCTGTAAGTACCAATTCCCTATGCATGTCAGAATCTTTTTTTCTTGCTTTGACAACCTAGGACACTCCTTTCAAAATATGAGAAAGTAAATCCTGGGAATGAAGAAGTCACATATTTGGGAGTAAAATTTCTTATACCTACTCTCCCAAATAATATTGAAGTACACATGGATAAGTGGTTCAGAGACCTGCTAGCTCAATGATAGTCCAAGAAATTCATTTTGGGCACACAACACATCCAAAAGGAAAGAGACCATGTGGAATTCGGGAGGATTCTCGGGTTTTGGATATTGTTCTTGAATGACCTTCACGCTGAGTTTCTTTGATATAACACCTCCCTAATTAAACCTTTTTCTACATGATATGTCAAGGGTAGTCATGCCTCATAAAATTGGGAGAAATATTTATCATCGTATAACCTGCATAAAAGGATCGTCACACACATGTATGGTTCTCTCAACCCGAAGATATCATACCTTCCACCTGACCGCTTAACAAACTTGTTGTCCTCCTTCCACCAATTGTTCAGTATTTTGATGGTGTCATATTCCTCATAAAATCCAAGCACGAAGACCTTGGTGAGGGACTCATCAAGGTCTATGAGTTTATAAAAAAAGGACATGTCTTGGGGAAGGAAGGACCCTATGCACTCCCCTTACTCATTTACAATATTTCACTCCTGGGCCTTGGTGTGATTGATTACCCATTCCATTAACTCCACACAAGAAAG
>CBVK0100357797.1:0-12687 GCA_900067695.1 Picea abies | reverse complement strand
GCTCTTTACCTAGTTTACAATCAGCTCAGAGTCTCCACACACTGCTATCCTCTTTGCGTCGAGTTATTTCAAAACTTTCAGACCTAAGATCAGTGCTTCGTACTCAACCATGTTAGTTGTGCATTCAAATGTGAGTTTGTATGGGCATAGCTTCGTGCCCACCTCGAGAGGATTTATCCATACATCGGCACCTGCTCCCTCCCTACTGACCCTGAAAATTGAAACTCATGTTACAAACCTTGTTTTCTATGCGGTTCTTTGGATCAGCGCACTCTGTTGCTTGTTGCGTGGTCTCTTCATCGGTCGTCATGATGGTTGTCGGATCCTCCTCTTCAAAACTCATGTCATTGTAGAATATGGAGGAACCGATCTCAGTGTCGATGGAGTAAATAGGGAGGAACCGATCTCAGTGTCGATGGAGTAAATAGGATGGTTATTAGGCTGTGTTTTACTGCTTACCATATATTTTAGCAGCACTTCTTTGTACAACTATCTATCCTGGCCAAAAATAGGAATGGTGGCGTACGACATGTCCATCTGAAAAGTCCCCTTCAACTTCGTAGCCCATGACCTGGATAGCAGCATGCCAAATTTTGGGGGTATGTCCGCCACGACCATGTCCATAACCATGTTCTTCGAAGGAATTTGGGTCGGTGACACAACTAAGTCTTTGATGAGACCCAATCAATTGACCTTCCTCGAATCAAAAGAGAAAAGTTCCTTGTATGGCCTTGTGATATCCAAACCCAGTTCATCCATGATCACCTTTGGCATGAGGTTATGCCACACGTCAAAATCCAGTATGGCATTATGTAGGGTCATGTCATGGACTTTCATACTGACATAGAAAAAGGGAACGTCTTGGGTATCGTTGGTCTCTTCAACGCGCAAACCAAAAAGAATAGCAGGGTGATCGTCTTGGATGTTCAAAGTATCAGGGGTGCCTCCCATTTTCAGCATTCTAGTAATCTTCTCTTGATACTCTCCCTTTCTGATAAGTTCGTTGAAAGGGATAGAGATTTTGATTTTAGCCATTTCTTGCTCAAAGTTAAAGGGGAGACAGAATTTCTCTACCTCCTTTTCGTGCGCTTCCCGGCTTGCTTCCAATGCTTTCCACGGGGCCTCCTCCTTTGACTTTGTATTCTCAGCTGTGTCCTTGGATGGGTTGTCCGACTTCTATCAACTTGTAGAAGGGGTGTTCCTCAAAGGTTTCCTTATGGGGTTCATTTGCTGCGGCTTGGCAGGTGCATCCTTGCTCCTGAGGTTATATTTCTTCTGGAACTGCATGATGGCATTATGATAGCCTTTTCTGAACTCTTTCGTCTCCCAGGACAACACGTCACCCATTTCAAGTATCATGTCATCGTATGTTTCCAACAGGAAACCATCGATCTGGCTCATGTATCGATCATGTTCTCCCTTTGTCATAAATACACACGGGTTCTTATCATCGCAACAATCCATTTGGTCTTCAAACATTTGATCGAAGTCTCCGTCTGCATAGTTATTTTGGAACGGAGGTCTAGTCTGTTGGTCGCCCTGATCTCTCTACTCCCTTGGTTCGCTTTGTCTGATCTGAGGAACTTGACCCCTTCTGAGGTTCTGATTCCTGGGCTGGGGGTTGTTATGTTCTTGGGTAGCGGTTCTATTTCCCATGGACATTATTTCCATCATTTTCTCCATCATCTTCATCATCAAGTCGAACTTTTCATCTGAGGAACGAGATGTCGATGGTTGTGCATCTCCTTGAGGTTTTTTATCTCCTCTGTTGAATCTTTGTTTGATCTTACCCAACGTCATCATGTTTACTTTGACCTCGATAACGTTACTCATTACAGCATCTAGGTTTTTTTATCTTCTTTCTCTCAACAACAGGGCAAAAACAATGTTGAAAGAGTCTACATATCGCAACTGCACAGCTCCGGGGGGTGGTTGGACTTCTGCAGGAATCGAGTTATAAAATTTCATGAAACTGGCTGAGAATTCATGCACAGTCTCCTCAGGTGATTTCTTCATGTTATTGTACTACGTCAACATATGCAACGGGTTCTTCTTGTCCCCCCAACTAGTAATGAAATACGTCTCGAACATAGCGAAGTCCCCAATGCTTGTTGGTGGGAGGGATTTGAACCACTTCCTCACCTCCCCCACAAAAATTTATGCGAACAATATCATTTTTGCATCCACGTAGTCTGCCTCCTCTAGGTTGACGAAATCATTGAACCAATCCATATGCTTTTGGGCAAAAACGTTTCCTTAAGCATCGTAGAGCTTAATCCTCTAGATGTAATTTTGGGGTAGGTCATGTAGTTGGGCTGGCAGGATGAGGGGGGGAAATCTGGCAGCCATGACTATAGGAGGGTTGGGGACTTGAGGGATATTCTTGGATATCAGGGCTTGGAATATCTTCTGGTCAAAAATTGTCTCGTCCAAGCTGGTTTCCGACTTAGACCTGAAAAGGGTTTGCTCGAAATATTCATCAAACTCAAGGTCGTCAATGCTTTGCACGCTATCTTCGGGTAAGGACAGGCTCTTGTCCAAGTAATAGAATGGATCCGACGCTTTCTCTCTAGTCCTGCGTAGAAGTTTCTCGGTGTCATACACAGTCTCTACAGGGTTTGGGTCAGGATTCGCTCTAGTATAGATCGTCTTTGGAGCTAGGGTTCCTGAATTGATTTACTTGGTGCTACTAGTATTTTTTACTGGAGTCGCCAAGGTAAAGGTTTCAGCCAAATAATGAGTGTTTGTCCCTCTATTACCCTCAGGGGCCAAAACTACAAATTTAGTCATTCTCTGAGGGAAAATTTATTCAATTTCATCCCCATCAACGACACCAGAATGTTAGCACTCTATAAATCTATTTTGTTGATGAACAGATGATGAAGATAACGTTTTCAACCAACTTTGAGACCCGAAACTAGCCTTTCGGATCTGGAGAGGGATCTCTTGGGAGACAGGGTCTCCATGCAGGATATGGATTTAAAGCTATGGCTAGGTTTAACATAGTCAACTAATAAGTTCTGGTTTCATTAGCGCAAGATAGTAGAACCTCGGGCTATGGAGTCGATTCAAGAAAAAGATAGAAATAAATGACTCTATGACTGAACTTCAAGGATGATTTTAAGGATGGAAATTTATTTTAAAATGTAGAAACCATTTTATATAGTTTTTATAAAATTTTGGCGATTTTTAAGGTAAAATAATTTTATCCTATAGAATGTGGGCGAATCATTTTTAAAATAGCGAATCTCGGTTTTGGAAAAACCATGGAAAATTAGCCCATGAGCGAAATTTAGCCCCTAAAATCATCCATGCTGAACTTGAGAGGATAAAGGCTAAGAGACCAACAGTCTTCAGTTAAAAAGGTTGTATGCGGTGGACAAAAAACAAAAGAGGAAACTCGGAGCACCGCTCAGGGTGAATTCAGAGTTAACCTTTAGAAGAAATATGGGTTGTCTAAATGGTGCAAACAAGGGGCGTTGCACAACGAGTCCACGGGATCGAAATTTTTTTCTCGGATAGACAGAAAAAGATATGAATAAAGAAAACAGGAAGCACGTACGCAATTAAGGGGAAACAATACATCCAACTTCTATAATTAGAATATTTACATCAAGCAAAGGGACTTTTGCATTGAATTTCGCAAGAACTTGAATTACATTCAATAGACGTTGTCTATACTAAAATTTTCCAACCAACCTAGCTTACATCGAAAAGATGAAATATATAAATGAGGGCGTCGCTTGGGCTACCCTACTTTCTAACTGCTAGCCCTAAAAACTAGGAAATTGAGAAATATGTGTTTAGAGACTCTTTGCATGACACTTTCCAAAAATAGACAATAATCTTGTTTGTTTACAACATGATTGTTCGCAAATTCACCATGAGGATTTGATCATTGGTCAAGTCTAGATATGAGGAAAAGATGTATCAGTGTTTCCCTTCGATCAAATATCTGAGCGGACAGGTGTTTGTTAGGAACTCGATATATTCTATAACGGATTTGATTTCTACCGCACACTCATTTGTTGGGAAAAGTGTGTGCGGCAAGTGGTTGTTTGATTGTCACGATCATTATCAAAATGGTAGAGTGTTTTAGGGAAGCGTGTCCTTCAAAAATGCCAAGATTTTCCTTCTGTTTGCGGATGCAGAGACGAACACCGGCTAAACTTGTTTTTTATGTGCACTGGCAAGAGCCGTGCGAGCTTCCTTCTTGGCCACTTCGCATTCCCTGGAATTCTTTGTATGCCTTTCCTTTGACAGCCTTTGTGCTTCGCGCAACTATACAATGCTTTCTTTAGCCTCTTTGAGTTGTCTTTTTAACCATGCCACGTTCCCTTCGTGACCTTGTGCTGTTGACGCTTCCGTAGTATTTGTCGCTAGCTTCCACCTCAACTCCATGTTCTCGTGGTAGAGTTCAGTGATAGCCATATTTTCTTGCTTCAATTGTTGAGATGGCTCTTGATCATTTGCTCCTTCGGTATCCATTCCCCTTGTTCTTCTCCCACTTTCTTGACTCGATCCTCTAGCAGGATCTAGCTGGATGGCGCGCATGAGTAGTTTTTCGGCCACTGATCTGGCATGCTGCTCTTCTGAAACTTGGGCTTCCCCAGCTTCCTTGTTCTTCCTTGGCCTTCCTCTTCTCTGAGGTATTTGTTTTTGGGGAGATGGGGCTTCTACTGTCTTTCCTCACTGCTCAAGACTTTCGCTTCAGGTTCTTCATGGTTTGATATGATCGTTTATGTGGGTGAAGGAATAACTCCTTTCACATCCTTGGGAATGCCTATTGTAGGTGAGAACAACTCCCAGTCGTTTTGGGGCTTGGGCTTGGAAATTTTGTTGCTTTGTGCACCTTTCCTTATGTTTTGGGAGGCTTCCATAGCGCGACCAGTATGTATTATGCGCACGGTGTATCCGGAAAATTCACAAGGGGGGAAATTTGATCAACCTAGACTGGCAAGGAAAATTGCAAACAGAGTGTGGACCTAGTTTCATGACTGAAATGGGTGTCGAGCATCTGAAATTTATAATGGGTCGGGCAGAAGGAGGAATTGTGTCGAAGAGCAGTGAATTCATGGGGACGGGATTTTTTGAATCAAATTGCAGATTTTCCATGGCACATCCCCACTTGTAGAACACAGGCGATGAGGTTTGCAGGGCATGCATGATATGAATGTCGTGATTTTTCATTCCCTCAGACTTCATGATTAACTGATGATAGTTTTTGCACTTGTCGATGCGACTTCCATTAACTAATTTACTCGACTTGGGGCACGTAGAGATTGATCTCTTAACAGGACTTGACTCTTTGGAAAATACATACCCATACCACTTACGCATGTTTCGAATCTGACACCCCTTCCCGTTTCCAAGGGCCAACCAGACACTTGTTGACTTCGACCCCTACAGTGCTACGTACCTGAATTCACATGTTTGGGTGCATGGGCCATACCCCGACTAAAATCGACTATAAATGGAAATAAAAATGGCGTCGCTAACAATCCCAAAGAAAATGAGGAAGATTCCTTTGCATGGAGATTGGGAAGGGCTACAAATAATCGAGTTGAAGATATTTCTTTATCGCAAGGTGTTTGGTATTTTTATTCAATTAGGTGAGAAAAAAGAGACCATTAAGTATTAACTAGGTAGAAGTAACATCACAGTTAGAATGTTAGTATTAAACCATATTCACAAATCATCCATGTATGAGAAATAAACAAAAATAAATATAACTACAAAGAGTATCAAAAATTATTACACCGTAGAGGATTGAGATGTGCAGTTGGGCTCTCCTTTCCACCTTGGGAGGGTCCTTTGTTGTCCCTTGGAACCTTCTCTCCTCTCTAATTAAACAAGAAGTGTGAAAAAATATCTCAAGAGGAGAGATCAATGCAAAATCTTGGTGCTATGGGTGCGAGAGTGATATCTTGAGAAAGATTATTCTCCAAGACTCATTCAAACAGCATAACAATGTATTTGATTCTATATTTTGTATGTGTACCCATGGCCTCTATTTATAATCTTTGATCAAGCTCAATAACAACCAGTTACAAGTAGGAAAGAGGTGCCACTTTGATGTTGTTTTCCATGTCTGAGTGGGCACATAACCACTTAAAGTACCAAATTGAATGTCATGGATTTTGAGACCTCTTTGCACCTCAACCTAAGAGTACTTTTGATGGGAGATTTTTCCATAAATCCACCAAACGCAATTGAAACTTCACTTTTGATCAATCCACCTGGATTTAGAAGGAATAGATGCACAAACCCACACAGATCGCGTAAAATACACACTGTTGAGTCCTGTAAATGAATTAAAAACCCATTTTGTATAGTTTTGGTGCTCTGTTGAGTATAGTGTACTAATGCCATGAGTATGCATTTTCCTATATTGAATCGATGACCCTTCTATTGATCACATGTATAGATTTGTGAGTGATTTTTGGGTGATAACATATTCCCCTTGATGTGTGAGGTTAGGAGTAGTCATATAGCCGAAATACATCATTGTCTCTTTTGCTTGTGCATTGATTCTTATTAGAGAGAGAGCAGAAGACGAAGGAAACATAGGACATCCAATGGAGGAAAAAACGTAGATACACCTACAAAAACACAATCATACATGAAAATGAAATTTCTTTATATGAGACGGGCATGCCCCATGCTCATGCCATAAACATAAATGATTAAAACAACAGACAAAGGGTTAAGGGATCTTGTCTAAGAATAAAAAGTATGAAGGACTTGATGATATTGTAACTAAAAAATTGGTGAAGTAGAAATATGTAATGCCCTCAGGGTAGTCGGTAACAGTAAAGGAATATTATGAAGAGAAATTTCTCTAGAACTTGAAATGAACATATGGAATGTGTTCATACTGGATAGTACTGATGACTTGTCAATCCCAGGGGTCTTCGACTGGGATTGGAAACTACAACTGTCACAAAGTAACACCCATATTGTTGTGGACATGTGTTGATGTCAAACATCTGGGGGGTCAATGGAAGATAAGAGTAATGATGACTCTATCTACCCCATATGGGTTTCACCATTTGTATGATAATGGGAAATAATATACTACAACATTCCTAGAAATTGGTGATGATGGAGATAGGAATGAAGCGGCAATTACAAAGGGAAAGGTGCCCCTTGAAATCAACTAATTATGAACCAAGTATTAACTTTGTATTAATGATTTGTTACTAACAAATATGGATGAAGCCTTTGGTAAATGGGATTGAATACTTCCCTTGGGAGGAGCATAATTAACAGTTGATAATGGTGTCAATAAAATAACCAACTGGACAAAAAGGGATCTAAGGTCAAGGGGACAATTAGATATGGGGAGTGTGTGTCAAATTGGAACTAAGGATAATGTGGTTGCAAAGAATGGCTAATTATGGGTAGAAGCTTCAGGATCATAGTGAAGAGTAACGGGATATGTGAGGTGTGGCCAATAACTAAAATATATGAAGACATGGATGACTCGGTGTAAATCCTCTAACCAAGGGAAACTAGGGATGCCCTTGTGTGAAATGATGCCATCGAGTGTGATGGAAAAGGGATACTTCCTTATTGTAAAATGAAATTTTCTTGTGAAATTTCCAAATGAATTAAAAAATAATTGGGTTGAATGTGAAAACATAGAGATGGGTGCTCTGGTGATCAAACATCTTGGCTTAGTAAGGCGAGACTAGTGAGAGTAAATGAGAGGGGTGGGGAGGCCAAGGTTTGGTCTCTATGGAGGTGGGTGAATGATGATTTGGAATGTAGATGGTCAAATGATCTTGGGGAAGATGAGGGACCAATGAAAATGCATAAATGCATTCAACAGAACCAACCGAAAAAATGATGAAAAAATGGGAGTATAGAGGTGCTTTAGCTAGAAATATGATGAGAATAAGTATGAGTTTCATTCTAAAAAATGCAAACTACTTGGACTCCCTCTTATGGGAAAAATAACATGGGTGTCAATTTGTGAGGGGAGAAAAAAATTGAGGCACCCCATGTAGGTGGAATAATACCAGAAAAGAGAAACCAAGTGTAATTAGAACTAGGTGAAGTTACTGGGAAACTAGACAATGGAATCCTAGAGGAATATGTGGGGGGAAAATACTGGTAAATGGAATTAGCTTAAAGGGGGTGACTAAAATTCCAGTTTGAATAAGTATATACCTAAAGCGGATGAGAAATGGCCCTATCATGGAATGAGGCAAAGTGAACCTATTGACAAGTACATGCACACTCAGTGTTATACCTGCCAGGGCGAGGATTTTGGTTTTGGATATGTGCTTTTATACTTATTCTACAAACGGGTGGTCTAGTAGCAGTAGAGACTGGATGTTTGAGTGAGGGGTGTATGAAAGTCGAGGATACACCAATGGGGAGAGGTGATAGATCCAGTGAGTTCATCGGTGATATTTAATATGGAATTCATTAAGTAGTGCCAAAGGTGTGCATTGATAGTACTATGTTATCCCTATGTTGGGATGGACTACCAAGGGGACCCTAACATGGTGTTTCTTTCAAGATATTAGTGGAAATTCTTAGGTGAGATTTTTTATGTTTTTTATTATTTCTAATTTGTGATTCAGATGTGGGCTATTGAGGCCAAGAGTTTTCTCTTGTGGGGGATATCCCAACACCGATGAGGGTGTCGACAAGGGTAGGTCAAGGAGAGCCTATGAGAGTGGGATGATGATGAGGCCATCGTGATGCAAAGGCTATACCTGTACAACAGTAGTAGGAGGATCTAGGGGATAGATGAGCAACAGAGAGGGAGGTAAGGCTCTAGGAACAACTAGCAAACCTTTGTCATCATTTTGATTGAGTACTTTGTGGGGTATAGGAGGTCAGTTGGGTGGTTTTGGAGGAGGTTTTGGAGGCATGTATATGCCTTTTTCCTAATTGGTACCCATTGGTTAGATGAGGGGAGGTGGAGATTGTGATTACCACTGGGAATATGAGAGCCTGGGGGGGGGGGGCACAACGTTGGCCACCTTAGTGGTGTGTCTATTGTGTATACAGGTAGGTCCCACTTTTGTAGATTCATATGTATATGGGAAAGGCCTAGATTTGTAGATGATTGATATATAGGGGAAATGCCCCCATTATGTATATGATATGAGAGTGCAGTCGTAGTGAAGTTTGTCCCATTAATAATGATGTACCCCATTTTGAAACTATTCACACGCACACACATTTTGATATTTCACTATGGTGTAAATTGATGATGTGATGTTGTGTATTTGATGATATGTTTATATTATTTTATTGCTTTATTATACATGTTTTTGATATGATGGTGACAAAAAAAATGTTCATGTTAGATAGATAAATAATGGTAAAAATGTTTAATTAATGCAACAAATCCTAGTCTAGAATTTCATTTGCAATATTGTCTACCAATTGGTTTTCACTTCTAGGAATATGTGTGAATGTGATGGATTCAAAATTCCTTGACAGAATTTTAACTTGCACGTACCTTCTAAATAGGCAAAGGTTGGAAACATGGTAAACATTATTCAACTACAAGATGACAACTGGGAATCCAAGACTACGCTGAAGTGGCGAATGTGAAAGTGAGCAGTATCAACCAGAAGGTCAATCACAACAGCATACTCTACTTGGTTATTTGTAGTTGGCACTAGGCATATTTCATTGGATTGAAGTAGTATATGTGAAGGTGAATAATGTCCCAAGTCGCAAAAATGATATTCCAAGTCCATCAACTAGCGCCGTCGGTAAAATTGATGTGATATTTCGATGAATGATTCAATTGGTAAACCAAAAAGGGACAAGTGATCAAAAATATGAAATAATTTTGATGAACATGTAAAAAATATTAAAAAAACTATGAGCATTTTTACAAGGAAAATATGCAAACGGGGGTGGTCTAAAGTAGAATGGCTACTTAAGGATAGAACATGATCTTCAATTATAACCCACTGATAGGGTATTTGAGGTTTCCTTTAGGATGGGAAAGGATGTATGCCCACTTTGAGGCAATGTTTGACGATAGAAGGGCCTTGCCAAAGAGATTCAAATTTTCCATGGCCTAAGGTATCATGGGAGATATCATAGGCTAGGACAATGTCACCTAAATTAAAGGAAAAGGGGAAGACTTAGTGATAAAAATTATCTTTTGAGAACATTTTGGCGACCACAATCATGTTGTAACGAGGAATAACAATCTTCATCGATAGTCTCTAAGGCAATGAGGCATTGTTTGAGAAGACTGGTGTCCAGTAGTAGTTCAACTACTATACAAAGCATTGTTATTTCATACTCAATGTGCAGGACTGCTTTCATCCCATAGACAAGGTGGAAGGTGGAAAAACCCATGGTGGTTTTGAAAATCGTTCATTATTCCCAAAGTGTTGAGAAAATCACGTGGTGCTAGTTGGTTTTGTGTTTTTTCATTATCCATTGCAACATCGTCTTGAGGACTTCATTGACGACCTCAACCTAACCATTGGAATGTGGGTAATATGGGGAATAGAAATCATGAGTGAAGCGAAGATGCAAGGATAATTCCTTGAACACTTCATTTTAAAAATGTTTGTCATGGTCTGAGACTAATTGTTAGGGGACCACAAAGGGAGTGCTGACATGATTAAAAAATAAGTGGGCAGTTGTATCTACCGTATTGTTGTAAGTAGGCATGGCTTCAACCCACTTGGTGAAATAATAAACAACCACAATGATGTACTTGTGACCATTACTAGATGGGTGGTTGCATGTCATAAATTTGATGCCCCATTTATAGAAGGGACTAATGGTAATGACTGAGTGTAAAGGAGTCGATGAATCTCGTGCTTTGTGTGTGAACATTTGGCACTTGGTACACCACTTGTGATCCGGATTATTTTCGGCACGAAATGAGAACGGATATATAAAAAATAAATGCACAAAGATGTCGCAGATATCCAATATTATAACAGAAATGTATCAAATATGTAACCATAAACACAGAGATATAGTAATACACGATTTATATTAATGAAATAAATGCACAGAGACTGTAAAAATATAGAGTAAAAGACTCGCTAGAATGGTGGCAGCTTATCTCTAAGAAGAGATGTGACGACTACTCGCATTCACAAGAAGATGATTACAATGAGGCTCTCAAGGATTTTTTACAATAAACATGAATGCAAAAAACCCTAGACATCCAAAACCCTAACCCTAGGAGATGAAGCACCAAAATTCATGTGGGCCCCATTTGGGTAAGTTAGTACATCAACTTCCTGGGGTCGTAACTTTTGCATACAATCTTCGTTTTAGGTGCATGATAGCCCATTGGAAATGTATCGTCGAGGATATTCATTTTGGGGGCTCAATCATGCCTTCGAATATCATTGAGAAGCTCGATCCCGAAAAACCTTCATTTGGGCCCTCAAAATGGCCCTGGAAGTTAAAACTGCTAAAAATAGTAAATTGCCAAAATTGCCAGAAAACTGTTTTGAGCCAGTTGGAAAACGTGGGTGGTCACCGATATCCACCTGGATCAATCCTCCCTCCTTAGGAAGAAATGTTATTCATTACATTGAGTTCTCAGGGGAGAGGGAAAAGTGTTTGTTGAATCTGCATCTTGGTGAGCTGCTTGCCTTGCTAGAGACATCGCGTTGCTCAGTTTGTGGAAGTCTGTTATAAACCTATTGAGGTTGAGGATGTTCAACAAGTCAAGCTACACGAGAGGATGGTGTGCAGAAGGAATATTTACGCTTTCCTGCAACCTTGTCAACCTGCTTCTGTTGGATAGAATGTGCTTGGGGCGAGGCTGTAGTGGTTGCAGTGTCCTTATGTTCCCCTTTTGAACAGATTGTAAAGAAGTTGAATTTTGCAGTATGAGATACTACCTTACGACACTGTTTAGGTGGAACAAAAGTCGGAACTACCTCTGGTATTCTGTATAGATGACCCCCCAAAGTAATAATGACACTATGGAGTTGAGACTCATAAATAGCATGGTTCTTACACATATATGGCTAGCCACAGAGAACGTCACAGACATCCAGTGGGGAAACATCACATAATACCTCAACCTTGAAGGGTTGGATGTCGTATGACAATCGAAATTCATGGCTGACACATAGATCTTGTCCTTGGTGAAGCCACCTGATGTTGTATGGCTATGGGTGTGGTGTTGTCGACAATCCCAAATGTTTGATGACCTCTGCTGAGATGAGGTTCTTATGGATTCCACTATCAATAATAAAATGTAGTGGGATCCCCTTCACCCACATCTGTGAATGGAAAAGGCGCTCCCCCTCTTTGGGATCTTTTGGTTCTTCTGGTTGAATTGTTGCGGTCATGACAATAGCAGTGGGGTCTGCGTCGATGATCTGTCTTTTACCAATATTTTCAGAATCTGATTTTGAATCAAGGTTTGGCTCCTTGTCTTTGATCTCGACCACCAATGGCTATTTTGAGCGACATTCATCGATGTTGTGCCAGGGGATTTTGTGGAAATCACACCATTTTCTGTTGTCCTTCTTCCTCTTCCCGTGACCCTTCTTTTCCTGTGGCTTAGATTGGTTTTCAGGAAGCTGTTTGTTAGGGTCGTCTTTATCATACTTTGGTTGTTGCAGATTTGCAGACCCAAATTCCCGTTTCTTCTGGTGCTTAAATTTCTTCTCGATTTTAACAACATATCGATAAGCAACACCGAGTGATGAGATGTCC
>CBVK0100357796.1:0-12687 GCA_900067695.1 Picea abies | reverse complement strand
GCATTTCTTTATTATATCTCTGCTCTCATTTCGTGCCGAAAATAATCCGGATCACTGATCCTGTTAGCCCACAAGGCATACTTAAGCTTGGTGTCCCATGATTTTTTTATTATTATTTATTTTCAACCAACAACTTTTTGATGATCCTGATGAGGGTCTTGTTTGATGACTCAACTAGCCCATTTCCCTGTGGGTAATATGGTGTAGAGTCTGTTAGGACAATGTTGTAGTTCCCGTAGAAGTCAATCATGACCTTGGAATTGAATGCTTGGGTGTTGTCTGTTACTAACTTCCCGGGGAAGCCAAACCTGGTAAAGATGTTTGTCTCCAAGAAATTCATGATCACCTTGTCAGTAGCATTCCTGGTGGGCACAGTCAATCATGACCTTGGAATTGAATGCTTGGGTGTTGTCTGTTACTAACTTCCCGGGGAAGCCAAACCTGGTAAAGATGTTTGGCTCCAAGAAATTCATGATCACCTTGTCAGTAGCATTCCTGGTGGGCACAACTTCAATCCACTTTGTGAATTAGTCAGTGCTAGTAAGAATCCACTTGTGCTATCCACTGGAGGGTGGGTTTATCTCACCTATAAAATCTAGGCCCCATTGCTGAAATGGACCACTAACAGTAATGGGTTTTAGGGATAGTGAGAGAAATTTCCCTTTTCCAACAAATTTATGACATTCTTCACAAGATCTTACCAAGGCAAACACATCAGAAAAGATGGCAGATAAGTAGTATCCGACCCTCAGAATTGTGAGAGCTATAGATTTCCAATGATGGTGTCCTCCACAAGCCCCTCCATGCATATATATTATGACTTTTTTTGACTCATATTCATCCAGACATTTCAACAAAATACCAACATGATATTTCCAATATAAATTATGGTTTATGATGTAAAAATTTACAACTCTCAATTTAAGAGACCTAGTTTTGGATTTCTCCAATTATGGTGGACATTCTAGGTGCTGCAAGAAATAAAAAATATCTCTATACTAGGGTGAAAGAGAGTACTAGAGACCTAGTTTTGGATTTCTCCAATTATGGTGGACATTCTAGGTGCTGCAAGAAATAAAAAATATCTCTATACTAGGGTGAAAGAGAGTACTGATCAAGTACCTGCATGGTGTCCTTCCCAACCTACATATTTGGGGAATATGATTGGTTAAAGCTATGGTCCAATTCCAATGCTTTGTAGTTTGAATCATATAACAATTTTGCAAGGCCTTGTCCCTTAATTAGCTTAGTGGTATTTATGTGCATGCCATATTTTAAAAGTTTGACTATCCACTTTCCCCTCTTCCCTTCGCTATCTGGATGGAAAAGAACTTTCTTCACACCGCTTCTAGGAACATAAGCTATTATGCTGGATTGTAGAAAATGCACCCTGTAGGCCTTCAAGGCCTTAACTAATGAATATGCATGTTTCTCCAATATGTCATATTTTAGTTCAACATCCCTAAGTCCTTCGCTGAAGAAGGAAATGGGATATTCATGTCCTTCTTCATTCTTTTGCAGTAATACAACAACAATAGTCTCCTAAGAGGCAAAGGTGAAAATCAAGACTTCTTTGTAATAGTCTGGACTAACTAGAATAGGGGATTCAATCAAATATTTCTTAATCCTTTGGAAGGATGATTTGGATTAATGTGACCATTTTATGTCAGCATCTTTCTTAAACATGTTAGTAATAGGTCTTATGGTCTCAACAAAATTTGGCACAAAGCGCCTCAAAAAACTTATTTTTTCCTATGAAAGATTGGATGGTCTTCTTACTCCTAGGGATGCCAATTTTTTGAATGGAATCTATCCTTTCTGGGTCTATATTTATCCCCCTTGATCATATAATGTGGCCTAGGATCTTTCCTTCTAACATAGAAAAATGAGACTTTCTGGGATTCAAATAAATTCCATACCTTATGCATTTTTGACAAATTTTCTCTAGGTGTTGTAGATGTTCATCATCATATTTTGAGAAGATGGTGATATCATCAAGGTATATAACCATGAACTTGTCCTTTTCACCCACAAATGAAATGTCCATGGCCCTTTGGAAAGTGGCCCCTCTATTCATCAAGCCAAAGGGCATTTTTTCATACATGAATGTGCCCCATGAGGTGGTGAAGGCTATTTTTTCCTAGTCTTCTTCAAGCACTGCTATTTGGTTGTATCCAGAATATCCATCCAGCATGGAAATTCTGTGGGAACCTACTACCCTTTGCAAAATATGGTCCATCTTGGGAAAATGATAATTGTCTTTCAACGAACACCTGTTCAGGTTCCTGAAGTCCACACACACACATATTTCTCCACTCTTTTTCCTGACAGGCATCAAGTTGGCCACCTAATCTGAATATCTTAAGGGCACAATTATTTTGGAATCAAGCATTCATTTGAATTATTTTTCAATAATAGACATTAGTAGAGGATTAAATTTTCTATTTTTCTTCCTAAATTGCTTTGAGCCCACCTTCAAAGAAATATTGTGTTGAATGATGTCAGTATCAAAGGTATTCAAGTCCTCTTAAGACCATGCAAAAATATCGGTAAATTTTTTCATAAGGATGGCATACCTGTTTCTTTGCTCATTTGGCAATGATCTGGTTATTTTGACTATTTTGGGATTTGCAACTATCCCAATATTGCATTCCATGGCCTCCTGCTCCTGATTTTTCATGACAACTTTCTTGGAGACATCATTGTTGTCAAACAACCTCTCATGTGGTAATAAGCCCCTTGGGATATGATTTTTCTTGAGCTCTACAATGTTGTGGTCACACCTTGTTCAGAAAAGGAGATGCTTGCTGATTTTATGTTTCATCTTCCTCATTCTCTTGATCATTGGAGATGTTTGAGAATTCTTAAATGGTTTGGAGGAATCTCTTGAGCTCTAGGTCATCACTAAAAGCCTGCCAGTGCTTAACATTGTTTGGTATAGCTGTCCCATTCCTAACCTCCACTTCATATTTGACATTTGGATCAATAGGAGGCATAAAGGTACTAGCAGCCAGGGCCAAAGAATCTTCCCTCTGATTAGCATCTCTAGGGATAAAGGAAATATTGAATGCTAGAAAGAAGTTGTCCACTAAGTCCCATACCTCATTTCTGTACTGTTTCATCCTTTGTTGTTTTTCTTGATAAATGTATTTGACTTGATTGACAACTAGCTTAGAATCACCAAATACTGCCAATTTGTTAATGGCCATGTCTTTAACAACTCTCAACCCCAACACCAAGGCCTCATACTCTGCTATATTGTTAGTTGTTTCAAGTTCTATCTTGTATGAGAGTGTAACCACCTCCTTTGAAGGGGAAATGAGGACTATACCAACACCATAACCCTCCTTTGAAGATGAGCCATCAAAATGCATCTTCTAGACATAGTTTCCTTGGTCTTCCAATGACCGATTTCTGCATTTGTTGACTGATAGTTCTAGAACATCATAATTTATATGAAAAACAGATGACCCAATTTCACCCTCAACAACATAAATTGGATGATTTCCTAGATTTTGATGATCACTAACAATATATGCCAACTGAATTCTCTGTATAACCTCCCATGTTCTCCTTTGAAGACACGGATGGTTGGATATGTAAGATCCATCTGCAGGGATCCTCCTACTTTCTTGGCCCTTGTCCTGGACAAAAGCATACGAAACTTGGGGGTTATGTCAGCTACAACAATATCCATAACTAGACTTTTCATGGGCAACTGAGACAGAGAAACAACCAGATATTTTATTAATCCCAAACATTTAACCTTTTTAGAATCAAAAGAGTAAATATCCTCATATGGCTTGCTGATTTCTAGCCCCAACTCTTCCATAACAACCTTAGGAATGAAATTATGAGAGGAACATCAGTCCATTAAGAAATTATGCAATATTTTTTCATGGACATTCAAGGATATGTAAAAAGGTGGAGAATCATCAGAACCATATTCAATGTGTGGCCAATAATGATTGTGGGGTTTTCATCCCACAAGCTAACTACATCTAATTATATAGTAGAAACATCTGGCTTCAAAACATTCATGATAGAGTTCTTGAATGGCTCATTTTTTAGTATCTCTGTCAGAGGCATATGGATCTTAATTTTTCTTAGCTCATGCTCTATACTGAAAGAAATTGGTTGTCTGTCTGCTTCTTTTACCTCTGTGACAACAGGTTTAGATGGCTGTGGCTGGCTAGTTTTATCTAATATATATTTGTTGGTACCTTTCTTGGGAGGAATATATGATTTTTTATTCTGAACAAGTGCATTTGTTTTTGGACCCCCTGGCATAGGCCTCAAATCATACTTCTTTTGGGGCTGACTTTGAAATATTTCTTCTTCCTTTACATCATCATCAAACTGGTTTTCCAACTGTGAGATTTCATAGTCTTGCTGTGTCAGGTGACTAGGATAAAGATTAGTTTCATTAAATAGTATAGAAAAATCATCTACAACATCATTTTCCACATCCATCTCCTCATTTTCATTGTTCTAGAAAGGAGGTACAACTCTTTGATCTTCAACATTTCTCCTCTCCCTCTGCATGAGTTGAGGAGATTATTAGGCCTTATAAATTGATTTGTGTTTTTGTTTCCAATGTCTTGATATGGCCTATTTGGCTACTTGGATTCCCATTTTAGTTTAGCTATCTCTGAAGTTAGGGCTTTAAAGGTTTTGGTCACATCATTTAGCTTTGGGTCAGATTCTGCTAGGTTGGAAGAAGAGGTCAACTCTTCCCTCTGTTTCTTTTTATCCCTATCTGATTTTTTCTTCAATTTTTCTGATGCTAGGATGTTAGACTCAAGCTCAATATATGCCTATTACATGGACAACAAAGTGGTGGACCTCCTCTCCCTCATAAAAAGAGAAAATTTAGCATCAAATTCATTTGCAAATGTGATCTTGGTTGAGGCTTCAATTGGCTTAATATCGTCGGGAATCTTGTTATACATCTTGTTGAATCTCTTGGTGAAGTCTGATACAAACTCACCATTCTTCCTTCTTAAAGCCCCAAACTCAGTTATGTAATACAAGTAGTCTCTCCTATCTCCCCATTATTTTAGAAAATCCTCATCTAATTCCTCAATACATGTGATAGAATTTGGAGTTAGGCCATGAGATCACTTCCTTACCTCTCCATCCAGGCTCCAACGGAATAATCTCATCCCGTCATCTGCATGTTCAATGTTAAAATTGTCTATAAAACTATAAAATGCCACCATATGTTCTTTAGCAGTCAACTCCCCCTTGCCATTGTACCTTGGTAGCTATTTCATGTAGTCACATGTGGAAAGGAATTTAAGTTTTGAGGCAACACCAAAGGTGCATACTTCGCTGTAATGATGGATTCCATTCTATTTAAAACCATGTTTGGGACAAATGGACTCTTAGTCTTAGGAGGCATTGTGGGTGTCGTTGATGGAGGAGATGATGAGGCATAAGTTTAGATAGGGTATGTTTGAGGGCTAATGACAAGGGGATTTTGAAAAATGACAACCTTAGGCTGCTTCTTGTTGTGGATAGAGGCATTTTTTTCAATTGTGGCCTTGCCTTTGGATGTCAAGGGATATCTCTGAGAAATGGTAGCATTCCTTAATTGTCTCTCTGAATCAGGGTTGGCTGTGTCACCATTAAAATCAAGGTTGAATTTTGGAGTTTTAGTATGCTCAGGATTTGACTTCCTGGATCCTTTCTTGGGAGCCAAAATTCCTTAATAGATTTGCATTCAGTGGAGTCGCCAAGTGAAAGATGACAGTCACCTTTGTGCTTGATCTTTGTTCACCATCAAAGATCATATCTGATAGTTTTCATTCTCCTAGGGAAATATACTTCGTTACTCCGTTCCCTAGAAATGGTGCTAGAAGATGTTGTTCCCAAGGTCCGCACTTGACTGCTAAAGGGCAGAGCTAGTCCACCTAAAGTTTTGGAATGATGGGTTTTTTTATGAATTAATTTTGTTGGTCAGCTGAGAGATAGGTTTTCAAGGGTAGAGACCTCTTTGGAGTGTTCAACAATGTCACTGTAGGGTTTCCCTTAACCAGTGGCATGCAATTTGATGAGCAGGTAAAAACGTGAGAGTAAAAAAAAGGAAATACATACAATCATTCAATTTGTTACTTGCTATATGAAAATTCAGACTTGAAATAATATTCCAGATCTAAAGCCAAAAAAAAAGTCCTTCTCAAAGGAGCCTCTAGTGTATTTTATACAAAAAACTAGTAACTCCTAGTTGTCTTTTCACCTTCTTCTTGAAGAGACAGTTACAAAAATATTCACCTTCTCTTTTCTCATGACAAGTGGAAGAAAGGATGAAATTTGAAGTAGTTAGGAAAATGATGAAAGCAAAACAATCATTTTTTCCTTTCCCTATGAAATTTTGCTTTGGAGATATGCTGTCCAAACTTCCAACTGGTCATATAGGGACTTGATTCTCCTATATGTTAGTTGTTCTAGTGTTGCATCATTCATGGAGATGCTGTCATCAAGGGAAATCTTGCCCTTTTTCCATTTTTTTCATAAAATATTGTATCATAGTGTGAAGCTTTACTGGCTAGAGCAGATGCTGGTCAATGAGATCAGTGGACACAAAGGATACTGCTTCGACTATATGTTTCCTTCAACTCGTGCTTTCTTGGACTGTGTTCACCAATTCTTCTATGACCAAATTCTTATCGAGTTCATCTAATCTTGGAAGATGCCCATTCCTTATCAATTCCTGGGTAGCTTTGTGAGTCCTTGAAAATATTTCCATTGCCTTGTCTGTCATCCAAGGTGTGGAGGTGCAAAAATTAAATTCATACAATGGGGCAAGGAAGTGTTCGTAGTGTTAGTATCATTATTTTGAAGATAGAGTTATAGAATTGTCAAGAGTTTGAAAAGTCATGCCTTGGTATTGGGAAGACCAATGCATGCCTAATTGAGTCATTAAGTGTGTGTGTTTTCAAAGAGTTGTTTCTCATGAGATGTTTCAAGTTCTTTGGGTCATTATTTCTATAAACCATGAAATGGAATTTCAAAAAGAGTCAAGTCATAAGTCTAGGTGGAATGGTTTCTAGGTGGAATGGTTTTTAGGGGTGTCATGGAGCATAATGACATATTATGAAGGATAAAGAGTTGAATCAAAGGTAATTATGTCATTTTGATATCTTTCAAAGTGGTTTTGTACTTGGTCTGTAGAAAAAGTACACATCTGCGCAAACTTGTTGCGCAAACTCTTTGGCGCTACCCAAACTATCTTGTCATCCTAAATGGTCCAATCACCTTTCAAATTGTCTTTTTCTCAGCATTTACATGTCTTTCCTCACCCATAATTCATTTCAAAAGACCTTCTGCCATTGACAAGACCCCTGTTCTTTAGCAAATACAAAATATCTCACTTGCTACACAAACCCTGTCTGCTTGGTACACAAACTTTGCATTCTCGCTACACATTTTTACACAATAAGTGCACGCTACACATCCTCTGTTTTCTCTGAACAAAGATTGAAAAAGTTCTATTTTGTGTCTAGAAAGTTTCCTATGCTTATAAACTTGTGAACTAAAACTTGTTTATCATATTTTTGACTCTATTCGAAAAAATTGAGTAAACCCTAACCTTTCTCCTTGTTCTGTAAAGTGCCCTGTAATTTTTTTTATCTTTTGAACCCCCTTGTCCTTATCAGTCTCAATATCTATCTTACATCCACAACATGGCCTCTCAAGAGAAAACAAAATATAACAAAGGAGGAAATGTGTTGATACGTGAGCCACAAATCTTGAAATTGGTGAATTCTGATCCTGCATTTAGTGTTTCATTTGAGCAAGCTGGTTGGATGAGGTTTTGTGAGAAGATTCAAGGATACAATGTGAAAGTAACGAAGGATTTCTCCCTCAATTTCAATGGAGTTTAGACGAGGATTGTAGATATTACCTTCCAAGTGTCAAAGGAGACTGTAACTGTTGCAATTGAGATTCCAATCCAGGGGGAGAAGTGGTTTAAGGGTATGCCTCTGGATCCAGTTTTCTACACTGATTTCCTGAAACCCAAGTACATAAAGCATAGGTTTGGTGCCACTATTCCAAGAGAATGCATACTAGAGCATTATGAAAAACTGTTAAGAGCGGTTCAATGATATTTCACTTGCGAGGGAATATTTGACATAGTATACCCGTATCACATAAGGCTTTTGATTCATTTCACAGGGAAGAACCCTTTAAATTTACATTTCTACATGTATAAAAGCTTAGGTAAAATGGAAAACAAGGTACCGGCTAGGGATGATCAACGTAAGACTAGTTTATTTCATTTCTCTCTGGTAAAATTGTTAGTGGTGGAAGAAATCATGAAATTGAATGGAGATTGGGATTCTTTCTTAGCTTCAACAAACATTCCTTTAGATCCCAAAGGTGACACCGCCTCATCTGCTGAGAAAGTGGCTTCTAGAGATTCAAGTGGGAAAGATAAAGGGGTTGTAGAAAAGGGAATGGGGAAAGGAAAGGAAATTGATGATTCTTCACCTAGTCAACTAACTAAGAAGAAGGGTAGAAAGCTACAATTTGTTGATGAGGTAGATGACACACCAAAATTGAGTAGCCCACTCACAAGGTCAACTGCCAAAAGATTACATGTACATGCCCTACATACACAATCTGTTCAACACTTAGCTCAAAAAATGGATGAAGATCAGATGCAGTTAGGAGAGAAAGACCAAGTAATCAGAGAGCTATAATATCATCTTAAGTAATCCCTTAGCTCAAAAAATGGATGAAGATCAGATGCAGTTAGGAGAGAAAGACCAAGTAATCAGAGAGCTATAATATCATCTTAAGTAATCCCAACATGTCATAGCTCAGTCCTTTCATGATAACAGGGAGATGAAGAGGAAATTGGATTAGAGGGTTTCTGATATTCAAACACCATAGGAGGAAGTAGGCTAAAAAAGGGAATCAATTTCAAAGGTTCCAGAAGCTTCTAGAGGGAAACAAATAAATCAAAGTCCCAAAGCTATGGATTTGATTAAACCTACACCCCCCTTGACAAGATCCTCAGCCATAAAGATAAGCTTGGATTACAATCCTGTAGAAGAAACACATGCAAAGGGACAACTTGTATCATTTGATAAGATTCACACTTCACCTGGAGAGGGTGAGAAAACTATTAAGTGGCTCAACAAGCAATTGAGGGAGGCTCAAGACCTAATTATTAAGCTCAGGGAAGAGAAAATAGTATCATAACTAAATTCTGAGAGACACTTTAAGGAGTGTGGACCAGCCATAAGAAATGCTTGTGAAACCCTCACAAATTCTAGTCAAAGCTGAGAAGAAATGCACTTCTGTTTAGGCAAGTGGGAAACTTGAAGAGACAAAATTTGTCATTGAGAAAGGAAAATAGGTCTTTGAAACAAAGGATAAAGGTTGATGATGAAGACAAGGGTAAGTTGGACATACTAGAAGAGGTGGCTGAGATATAAATGTCATGTTTTCACAATTTTTCTTTTTGATAAACCATGGATTAAACTATTTAGAGTTTTGGATGGAAATAACATTGTACAAAACTTGCGTAGTGAGCTCACGCTACACAAGTGATGTAAGTACACAGAGAGTAAAATTCCATTGGGTAATGATTGGTAAATGACACAACGATGGTTTTCAGCCTCCAGAAGTGTTGCATCCACCACCTAAATGAATTTTGTTGAAGAAATCAAGCACATTGTGTAAACTCGCTACACAACTGTTGTAGGTTGCAGTTACACAATGTGTTACATCAGCTCACTATGCAAAGGTGACAGGGAGCCTTGTTAGCACTAAGATCAATTCAATATTCGTCTCCAATTGTCCAAGATGACTCACATGAGCCTCAACTCAAAAATATGCTGGAGAATCTCTTTTGTCAAAGAATATTGTTATGCATTAATATGGTCAAGGATAATTTTCTATTTTTAGCAAGTAGTTTAGAAGTTGTTCTCTCTTTGATATAATCATATCTAGAATCATATGATAGTAGTGAAGTTCGACTTCTCTAGCTTAGGGAGGTAGTTTACCTATATATTTGATCATTTTGAATGTAAAAAGGGTTGACATAAGCACAAAGGACAATTTGTCTTGAACATTGTACAAATTTTCTGAATTTGAATGAAATACTAGTGCAAAAGTCCAAAACTTTTCATACCAAATATTCTAGTGGCGATGACATGAAGTTTGTGTTCTCTTTCATGTATGTACTTCTTGTTCTCTTTATATTTCATCTCCAGATTCTTATATGTTTAAATTGGAAATCAAATGGTCCGAAATTCATATGAAAATGATGCTTTAGATTCAATCAATTTGAACACTGCCATTTCTTCTTAACTCATCAGAATTCATCTTTAATGGTGCTATGAATGTTGTTATGTGGTTTTCTCTTTCTCTCTTTTTATAACAACAAATTTAAAAACTGAAATAGCCTTTACTTCCTTAACTCATCAGAATTCATCTTTAATGGTGCTATGAATGTTGTTATGTGGTTTTCTCTTTCTCTCTTCCTATAACAACAAATTTAAAAACTGAAATAGACTTTACTTCCTTGAGAGTTCTACCTACCAGCCACTTATTCCATTTGCTTTCAGAGTTGACTCCATTGCCCAACAAATTCCTTTCCTTCTTTCTAGAAAACCTTATAAAAATATCTTCACCTATTCAAAAAACCTATCCACTGATCCTCAAAGAAAATCCATCTTTCAAAGACCAAGTGACAAGAGAGATCCCTCTCTGAACTAAAAAGTCTAGTTTTTAGTTCTAAAGTGGTTTTGTGGTTACCTTTGTGATTTTCTTCAGTTCTAAAGTGGTTTTGTGGTTACCTTTGTGATTTTCTTCTTCAACCAATCAATTTACATAGTGCTAACACGTATATTATTTGATAGTCTTTCCGGTATTTATGCTCTTAAATCACTTTGAAATAGATGTGGATAGAAACATTGGCGAGAAACCAACTCCATCCCATGTTTGGATACTTGTGCATGATACACATTATGTCTAGAAGATATGAATACATATGGAAACTGGTGAAGCTTCCTGGTTGTGCTTGTGTAACTACAAAAATGGAAGCCTTGAGATTTTTAGACAATATGTCTGCCCAATTGAATGATACCCCAAAATCTGCACAAAAATAAATTAGGGGCATGTATGATAAGGGGAAATAAGTTTCATCTGGTTCCTTGTACAACTTGCACAACATGGATACCATATAGTGGTAGGGCCTCCTTAAATTGGTAGTGGGGTATCGACTCTTGGGAGGATATTTGAAATACTTATCTACTTTATACCATGTGGGGAATAAGTCTTTCGGTGTAAGCTCCAACTTGTTGAGGAGTTGACCATCTAGTATTTTTCTCCTAGCCTCAATATGGTAATACTTAGCTAAATCATCGGGCCTGGATGAAGCTATATGTTATTTTCTTGCATTAAATATATATCGAATATCTATGTTTGCATTTTTCAAAATCCAAGAAATGGTGTCTGCAAAAGGGAAAACTGTTGGATGTGCCGCCACTATGAAAATTCCCTATTTTCCGATGTTACTAAACACATAGAGCTCATTTGGTTCCTCCGCTTCTATAGAGAAGTTTGATTTCTTTAACATATAATATACTTCTCCCCATTTTAATGTTTCTCCATATTTTTCTAGAAGTCTCGATGTATCATCATATACGGTTCCGACACTTTTTGTCTCTATTGTTTGTTAGGAGCTGCCAGATGGCTCAGCCCCTATTGCTTTCATCGTTGTCTTTTTTCATGGTGACATGTTTGAACCTGTAGACAAGATAAATTTAGAGAAATTATTTGGAAATAAAACTAAATGATCGAACAATTATAAGAATTATTGAAATTGCCAAGCCATGACAAGCTGCTCCTCACAAATGTCGGGTTAATAATAGACAATGCTTAGTGAGATTTTCGGGTGAAACACTCGGGAATCAACCTAGAAAGGATAAATCAAAGCATAAGAAAATAAATTCCTTGACATGGATCATAAGAGTTAGTAACAACTCCTTCGATCACATCGGAGAATTTTTTAGTAACTTCTCTGAAATGTATTCGAAAGGGGGTTGTCATCGTACATAGGAGCTCAGAGCACTTACCAGGAGCTCCTCTGATTGTATCAGAGGAGTTGAAAGTAACTCCTCCGATATGATCGGAGGAGTTGTTTCCATTTGTTCCGAAAATGTGCATAAGAGATAATTTCAACTCTTCAAAGAATATCAGAGAAATTAGTAGTAACTTCTCCGATATGCTCGGAGAGTTACTTCGAAAGTCTTCGGTTTTGAAGTTAGGGTTTTCTGCGAACAAAGATATTGATCAGGAGCACTATGACTAGCTTGGAGGAGCAATAGGGAAACCTTAGGGCTTTCTTATATCAAAATTGTTAGGATATTTAGACACTTAGGAGTTAATTAAGATATACTTGGTCTAATGTCTCATTAGGTAAAAGTGTGTTACTTAGTGTGTTTCTTTAGTATGCATTAGTAAGCATTTTTAGTTAGGAAATTCGACGGTCACGATATGTTCCCGACATAGAGTGATCCAAAGGTTCATACTCTCCTCGATATTAACGACCATTGATCTGTGTCTTAACACTCGATTGGTCCATGATATCTATTTAAAGAGCATGGAGGGTCATTTTCCGATGATCGATTGTGAGAAACTCTCTTGTAAAATCTCTCTGTAATCTTT
>CBVK0100357795.1:0-12687 GCA_900067695.1 Picea abies | reverse complement strand
CAAGACCTGCAAAAAATAGAGTATGATATTCTTTTGATTGAATCATATTGTTTAAGTTATTCTGGAGAATTATTAAGTTTAATAGCCTGACAAAAATTCGGTTGACTGCACATTTTTGCATCATTACCAATTGTCATAACCGAACATAATTGTTACCTTGTGAAGAGAAATGGAGGAAGCACATGATGCTTACAGTCTAGAGGATGAAGTTAGAGGAATGGATGTCCATTTTAGAGTTGAGGGAACGAACTCCAATGGGCATGGATAAGAAATAAATAAAGGAGTGAGAATGATGAACATCATTAAAATTTTGCAGAAACATGTCCAAATTCACCAGGCAGATAACAAAAGGATTATGAGAGCTAGGGAGCAATAGGGAGACTTCAATATGAAGTTGATGCAGAGCTTAGAAATAATTGAAAAGAAATTGGATAAGGAAAGTGGATCTAGCAAATCAGGGAGCCATAGGTCCCCTGATGAGGAAAGAAGAGGAAGAAGTGGTAGCAGACATCACCAACACTCCTGAAGGCATTCCAAAAGGAGGCCACATGACAGTTCAAGTCCATCTCCTACCAGAAAGCATAGGAGATCTTAAGTGGATGAGTTGAAGGGAGAAATGAATAAGATCAAACCTCCTACTTTTGATGGAGAGAATAAGAAAGATGAAGATGTTGAGACATGGTTGCTAGGCCCGAGGAAATACTTCCAATTGCAAAACTATTCCTCTCATGCAAAGGGAAGAATTGTCATCTACCAACTTAAAGGAAAGGCATCCATATGGTGGGATCATCTAGTGCAAGTACAATGCCTCAAGGAGAAAAATGCGACTTGGAAGGAATTCAAGAAACATTTTGAAAAGAAGTACTTAGCCAAGAGATACTATGACAAGAAGATGAAAGAGTTCTTTGAACTTAAACTGGGCAACATGACTATAGATGAACATGAGAGGAGTTTTCTAGAGTTGTTGAAGTATGTCCCTTTCATTAAGGATGAGGTAGTCAAGATCCAGAGATATTTGAGTGGGCTGCCATCTTTCATCAGTGATAAAATCCATTATGATGATCCCAAGACTATGGAAGAAACTATAAGGAGAGAAAAAATCTTATATGATCAACAAAAAGGAAATCCTACTTTCCAAAAAGCTTGGGAAGACAAGAGGAATTTTAAGAGGGAGCAAAGGAAGAAGGGGAATGAGCCACCATTTTTCATAAATAGTCATCAAGGACAACCAATTTTGAGAGATCCCAGGATGGCTGAAGTAGGTGGGCAAAGGCCAAGGTAGACACCTATGCAATGTTGGGTTTGTAATGGAGATCATAGGTATAGAGATTGCCCTCACAGAAAGGACAGGGTGAGAGTTGTTCATAATGTTCAGAAAGAAAAAATAGTGGAGGACATGGGTAAAAGAGTACCAAGGATCTATGCATCCCTGGACAACAAGCAAGTTGAGTTTTAGTGACACATGATTGAAGTTGAAGGTATGATCAATAACCATGCCTTTACTATTTTAATAGACTCAGGATCTAGTCATAGTTACATAGATCTTAAAGTTGTGGAAAGATTTCTTTTTCCAAGAAGCAAGAATGAGAAATATTGGCTAGTACAACTGGCTACAGGAGCCAAGAGAAAGGTTGTTGAGTTGGTTAAATCATGTCAAGTGGGCATGAATGGACTATGTACCAAGGTAGATTTGAACATCTTTCCTTTGGGATAATATGATTGCCTAATTGGTATGGATTGGTTGGACCAAAACCATGCCATTTTAGACTATCATAACAAAGCATTCACTTTCTTGGATGAGGAAGGAAATTGAAGAGCAGTCCAAGGAATTCCTAGGGCATTTACCATCTAGGAAACCTCATCAATGCAGCTAAAGAAGTGTTACAGGAAGGGATGTCAAATATTTTCAGCCCGTATGGAGGAAGCATATAAGGATAAGGTGCCAAATCTGGAGGATCATGCAGTCATGGAAGATTTTTAAGATGTGTTCAAGGAGGTACCAGGACTACCTCCAAAGAGAGATATTGATTTCTATATAAATTTAATTCCTGGAGCAACTCAAGTATCAAAAAATCCTTACAGAATGAGTACACTAGAACTGAATGCACTGCAAATGTATCTTGAAGAGCTTCTGAAGAAGGGGTATATACACCCAAGTGTGTCACCTTAGGGTGCCCTAGTATTGTTCATGAAGAAGAAAGATGGGACATTGAGATTGTGCATCGATTTCAGACAGTTGAGCAAAGTGTCTATAAAGAACAAGTATCCTCTACCAAGGATTGATGATCTCTTCGATCAATTGAAGGATGCAAGGATATTTTCAAAGATAGATCTTAGGTCGAGATACCATTAGGTAAGGATTAAAGAGGAAGACATCAACAAGACTGCCTTCAGGACAAGGCATGGTCATTATGAGTTCATAGTGGTTCCATTTGGGTTATCAAATGTGCCAGTTGTTTTCATGTGCCTAATGAATGGAATTTTCCGAGAATGTTTAGACAAGTTTTTCATTGTCTTTTTGGATGAAATCCTTGTATATTTCAAGTCAGAAGAAGAGCATGAGAATCATTTGAGGATGGTGTTTCAAGTGATAAGAGAGCACCAGTTGTATTCCAAATTGAGAAAGTGCTCATTTTATCAAAACACAATTCAATATTTGGGGCATATCATATTTGAAGAAGGGATAACAATGGACCCTAAAAATATTGAGGCCATTAAAGGGTGGACAACACCTAAAAATGTGAAATAGTCATATCCTTCATGGGTCTAGCTGGCTACTACAAAAGGTTCATTGCAGGGTTTTCGAGAATAGCTCACCCCATCAGTTCCTTGCAAAGGAAGGGGAAGAAGTTTCATTGGACAGAAGAATGTGAAAAGAGCTTCTGGCAATTGAAGAAATTGTTAACCAGTGATCCAATTCTGAATATCGTAGATCCGAGTGAAGATTTTGTGGTTTGCACAGATGCATGCAAAGAAGGACTAGGAGCAGTCCTTAGTCAGAAAGGATTTGTGATATGTTTCGAGTCCAGAAAATTGAAAGAGCATGAAAGGCTCTACGCCACTCACAACTTGGAGTTGGAAGCCATAGTGCACACCTTGAAGAAGTGGAGGCACTAACTCATGGGAAAGAGGTTTGATTTAAGGATAGACCATAATGGTTTGAATTATTTGTTTGATCGGCCTACTTTGAATGCTAGGCAGAGTAGATGGTTGGAATTCCTCTGTGAATATGACTTTGATATCAAGCATATTCAAGGAAATGAGAAAAAAGTGGTTGATGCACTCAACAAGAGAGTGCATGAACTGCATGCTACAACCATTAGGATGTATCAGATGGATCTTAAAGGAAGAATTTTTGAGGCTGCAAAAGTTGATTTGCAGTACATGGAATTGGTAACTAAATTGCAACAAGATAAAATGCAGCAGAAAGACGAATATTATGAATTGGGAATTGATGGAATTCTCTTGTACAAAAACATAGTTTATGTACCAAATTCTCCGGAATTGAGGAGTGTGATTTTAAAAGAAATGAATAATGTGCCTTATGCTGGGAATCCTGGATATCAATAAATAGTTTCAGCAGTCAAGAGCCATTACCATTGGCCAAGTATGAATAAAGAAATTGTAGAGTACATTTCCAGATGTATGGAGTGTCAAAGGGTCAAAGCTGAGCATAAACACCCCGCTGGGTTCCTACAACCATTAAACATCCCTAAGTGGAAGTGGGAAGTGGTGACAATGGGTTTCATCATAGGATTACCCAGAACAAACAAACAACATGATTCCATCATGGTGGTGGTAGATAATCTCACGAAGGCCACCCATTTTATTCCATTGAAGACTACTCACAAGGAAACTAATGTTGCTGATAATTATATGAGGGAAGTAGCATGCTTGCATGGCATACCCAAGACAATTGTGTCTGACAGAGACCCAAAGTTTACCTCAAAGTTTTGGAGAGGATTATTCAAGGGGTTCAGAATGAACCTAAACTTCAACACAACCTATCATCTTGAGTCTGATGGACAAACAAAAAGAGTAAATCAAGTGATAGAAGATATGTTAAGAATGTATGTGATGGAAAAACCATCTAAATGGGAAGATTATCTACACTTGGTAGAATTTGCCTACAACAATGGGTATCAAGAATCACTGAAGATGAGCCCATTTGAATCACTTTATGGTAGAAAGTGCAACACCCCAGTAAGCTGGGACAACCTAGCTGATAGGGAGGTGGTTGGGCTAGAGTTGCTCAGGGAAATGGAAGAGAAATTGTTAAAGATAAAGATGAATTTGAAGGCTTCCCAAGATAGGAAGAAAATCTTTGCAGACACAGGCAGAACCCACAGGGAGTTTAAAGTGGGTGATCATGTTTTCCTAAAGGTGAAAGCCAACAAAAGTTCCCTGAAGCTGAGAAGTCATTCCAAGTTGGCAACTAGATATTGTGGACCCTTTGAAATTCTAGAAAGGATTGGACCAATATCTTATATGCTTGCATTTCCTACATCCATGACTATTCATAATGTATTTCATGTATCATTGCTCAAGAAGTATATACCTGATGCTAATCATGTGATTGATTGGAATGTGATTTAGGTGAAGCAAGAAGGCACTTTGCAAGTGCAACATATGAACATACTGGACTGGAAGAGAAAACAACTCTAGAATCGAGTCATAAAGCTTGTAAAGGTTCAATGGACCTGGTATGGTCCTGAGGATGCAACATGGGAGCATGAAGATGCTATGTGGGTAGAGTACCCACATCTTTTTGAATATTTTGGAAATCTTGTTGTTGTTGTGTAAATAAGTTACACCGAGGACAATGCAAAAATAAGGGGAGGAGATTGTAACACCCCAAGGCTGAGCCCTTGCTGAATTGTAATTATGTTTATAGGCTGGTGAGATAAATGTTTATAAGATGGAATAATTATGTGTTTATTAGGTTGGAGAGCCCAGATGCTAAGGCCAATGAGCCTGATTTTGTATATGTAAATACTCACATCATTAATAAAATTACATCGCTACGTGTAGACTGACCACAGAGAAAGAGTTATGGGGGACTAAGATCCACTAGGTAGGGAAAGGGAAGGGGATAAGTGTCTAGGAATAGGGGCTAAGCTAGAGGGCTTACCTCTAAAGGAATAATATTATATTATTATTTCCTAGAGGCGAAGGTTTGACATAACCTATGTTGTCCTAAGTTCCCGGGGAAAGGGAACGAGTGTTAAGTGGAGCGCATGCAAATTCAGGAAGACATGTGTCAACCTGGGCACATGAAGTTTTTAGGTGGGAAAGTCAGCTCATTTGGGGTTCCCTCACCATTCTCGTGATGGTCACCACTCTGGAATTCAGCCATACTCCCCACGAAATCACGCACTGAGACAGGGAGAGCCTTGACACAACCAACCATTGCCATGATCGTCAAGCTCTGCAATTTCTAAGACCCACATACCCGTGTTATGAAGATAAACACTTTTCCTTTGAAGAACAACATGACTGTGTAGTGTCTGAGCCATATCATGCCTTAGCCTTTGCTATTTCTATCCATGTTTTCTCTGGATTGGTTTGGCTTGTTGTCATTACCAGATTCCTTACCTAATTGTTTTTGCGGAGGTTACCTGCTAGACTTAGGAGTTTGATAGAAGAGGCAGGTTGTTAGGCATGTGAGAAACTCTCTCTAGGTGAGAGAGTGTGCTGAGGAAGTGAGTTCTCTTGGAGGGAGTCCCGTGGTAGCTACAATACTCTGAGACTTCTAGTCCAATCTATTGTTGAAGTCTTGGAAGGGAGGTGGACAACCGATGGACTTGTGATAGTGGAAGTGCACACTTTCGGGGTGGGACAAGCATGTGGGGAATGAGAGTCTATGGGTTGTGGGTGTAAGTGCCTCCTGGGAGAAAATCCTTCCTATTGATCTATGTGACTTTCCTGTTGTCCTTGCTAAGCCTAGGAATCTCTTGCCCGGTGGAGTTTAGTACTAGCTCGGGGGTGACCCATTGTTGAGTGTGATGAGCAGCGTGGTCTAAGTCTGGGAGGTTCATGGAAGGTTTGCACGCAGTTGGTGGTCATCTATTAAAATATAAGTACCAAATATTTTTTCTTTGTATGATGTGTATCTTGAAATCAAGTTATAATGTTATTAAAATTGTGTGTATATATTGCATGTATGTTTTAATGTTGTTTCCACATGAATATGTGTATGAACATAATGCTATAACTATTTAAATTGTATTAGATAGATATGTATATAAATATATATGGAATCAGAGCATGAAATTTATTCGGTGGGATGGTCTGGCCTATTGGTTTAAGGTTGGGAATGTCATAGAATGGTATCAGAGTAGAAAAACAAAGATACATTTGTTTAGGTAGCATTACCCAACAGAGGTTCGAGGGTCGGGGATGTCACAATTGGTTTGTATGATGATTGTAGACATGGTAATGGATTTAATATCCTAGGGAAAAAATGTACGTTTTTATCCGATATGAAGATCAAAGTGTAATCTAAAGGTGAAATATGCATAATTTCTTCTAAATCAACTTAACTAAACTTACACAAATATCATCACAAAGACTTGACAAAAAAGAGCATTTTCTCTGTACATTAACATACCACTCCACGAATCATACATAATAGAAAGATACATCAGTGAGAACATCATAAAGTCAAGATACCGGGAGATCATTTAATCTCCCAAAAATGGTATTTCTAGTAACTCCTTCATGGATCAGGATTTGATAAGTGTTGGCACCCAAAGTTTTGGGTATAGTTTTGCACTTGTGCACAAACAAAGTTGAGCGAGCGCATTCCATAGTTTTACGCACACCTAAGGAAATGCATGAGGGATGCAAATGAGTGTGTTCCATATCGATTTTTGACAATGTGCAATAGGCCTAAAAGAGTATTGAATTCTTGCTAGGTCCCAGTTTTGATGCACTAGAAATCAAGAAGAGGCATGACAAAATCAATAAAATAATCATCAAGAAATCCTCTCGAATGATGACTGCCAATAACACAAGGGATCATGGAGCTGATAAGAGATGAGTTTGCAAGGAAGTTAAGATTGCCCCGATTCTTGAAGGTTACATGGACTGTAGGCAATTTCCAAAAGCGTGCAAGGAAGTTTTATCAATCGAGCTAGTGGAGTTGTAATACCCCAATTTTGAGTCCCCATATTAAATAATGCATTTTTTTTAATCGATGAAAGGTCGGAGTTCCTAAATAATTAAACGAGGTCGGAGAGCCTAGAAAATGTAATAATTTGATATACATATTAATCAAATACATTGCTAGCTGCAAGATGGACAAGACAAGAGATAAGTGGCTATGATTCCATGTGAGAAGAGGATAAAAGGGATAAGCATTTATATTACATTTGATTTTACACATCTTGGAAGTTTTATTGAGAGAAAGAATAATTTAAATGAGCTTCTTGGGGAAAATTCCATGTGGTTCTTGATTCCAATAAAATATATAAAACCATATTTAGGCGGTTTGGGTTCTTCTTCTTCTTCTTCTTCCACATGATTTTCTTCTTCATTGTTGATCTAGAAATTCATACTCGTTTTGGTTCTTGGGGGAATAAGAGAATGATATGTTGAAGAAGAAAGCCATTGTTGATGGCTGTAGAAAGTTACTTCTATATTCTATCCATAGAGTAATGTCTATATGCTTGAGAGGCATTGACACAAATCATACTTGATTATAGATGTGAGTCTTGAGAGTACTAGAATGGAGATTCTTGTCCAAAAATATTGGAGACCTAGAAGGAGATGGATAGCCTGAGGGATTGCATGGCAGAGAAGGGGGTCCATGCTCTTGGATTATGTAGGATGGACAGAGGAGAGTTGGTGTATTGTGGATTGTTGTGTGTGTGCTGAGAAACCTATGAGAGCTTGAGTGTTGATTGGTTTGGGAAGCCGAGTGTAGCCCTGAAACCTACCCTTGTGGATTCATAGCCCTGGATTGGGGGTGACCTACTATTGAGACTTGGAACAAAAATGTCTATGGTTGGGTGGAACGTCCTTGGTCTTCAGCCCATTGGTGATTGTTATCTTTAAGATAAGTGATTTCTATGTTATATGGTTTATCTGTTTATATCTATAATTCTATTGTGTACTAATTATCATTTCTAAGAATTGCATATCCAACATATTTGCTTGTTAGATATAGTTGTGCATGGAATGATAAATATTCTTTAAGGTTTCATATTGATTCTTTTTAAATACATGTTCTACTAGCTTATCTCCTACATGCGTTCTTGAATTAATTTTATTATTAGAGATCAAACTTAAGTATTGAGATGAGTCTTGTTATTTTTATGATCTGACATGTTGGTGGCTGGATACATTACGTTGTGGTTTCATATGGTTCTTGGAGTAGTGTGGTCCAACTTGGTGGCTGGGTACGTTACATATTGGTACCAGAGTGCCAGTTTCAACATTGGTCCTATATGGATTAAGGAAATAGCTGTAGGATTCAACGTTGGGTCATGAGAACCTGCTACATAATAAAGAATGCATGGGATGAAGTAAATGGTGATTGTTGATGTATATATGTATATCCCACATTCATAAGGGAAAAAAATACCAATAGTTTATAAAGAAAATGTGAATATATATGGATTAAAAGAAAACGAGAGAGTATGGAACCCCATGTAAGGAAATGAACTTTTGTGAGAAAGAATGATGAATATGGAGGAAATTAACCCTTAGCCATTGATATCTGGAGATCAATGGTTAAGATCAAATATTTGGAGGGGTCTAGATGTCAGTGGGCCAACCCATCCACATCAGCACCATGATAGAAACCTCATCAACATCTAAATTAGTGCCACATCAGTGGAAGCCTACATGGAGGACACCTCATTTGTGAAGTCTGCATGAAAGGAGTTGGAAAATTGGTTAAGTCCCAAGATATTGTATAGGTGGTGAGGCATGACAGAGGATTGGGGGTATGGAAAGAAGTGAGGCATCCCTACAGACCTGCGACAAAATATTGAAAATCATCTAAGTACTAAGAGTGGATCAGTCAAGTGGATGAGATCACAGATATAGATGTATCGGGTAAATTTTGTATGCCACGACCGCAACAGGAAATCAGAAAGAGACTAAGTGTCAAGATGTCACAGAGAATGGAGATGTCTATACAAATGGTTAAGTATCAAGATATCAAGGTGGTGAGCATGACAGAGAGTTGGGGGGTATGTGAAGAAATGTTGCAGACCCGCGAACCTGCAAACCCATAGTAAAATGTCAAAAATTGGTTCAGTATGAAGAATATGTTTAATGGAGATATCACAAATAAATGACTAAGTTTCGAGAAGAAATCGGTAGAATGGATTTGTTCCACATACTCACGATGAAATCTCAAAAAATGGACTAAGTAACAAGAATTGGTTAGACGGACGGGGTCACAGATATAAGAGTCGAGAAAGTATTGTAGATCCATCACCTGCGATGAGATCTGAGAAAATGAATAAGTATGGAGAATCGATTGGGTGGCCAAGAGGTCACCATGTGTCATATATCCAATGGCTAGGAGGTTTCCATGTGTCAAAGATAAGACGATCCAGAGGGTGAGGGATCCGACGACTCATGATGTATCATAGACCCGTGGAGAAAATAATGGAAAATAATCTAAGTATAAGTGAAAAGTGAGTGCGACAGAACTAGAGGATACAACTTGGAGACCACAAAATCTTGAAATGAAGAATAGACATGGCTTAGATCAAGAAATGATCAGACAACTAGTGTGCATTGTGATTGTATGACACGCTAGTGAATATATTGACGATCTAGATTGAATCTAAGAGGAAAATAGATCAACGGTCAAGTTTAAATATTAAGGAATGATCATATGGTTGTTGAGCGTTTCTACTATGTCACATGTGCTAATGAATATTCCTTCGTTGTTGTTTCCATCAATAACTTTCTTCTCAAGAATCAAAATTGGGAAAGAGAATATTCATTAAAAAGATGGTTTAGAGAAGAATAAATTGGATTTATAAGAATTGGGAGAACTATGACATAATTCTTCATGAATTAAGAAGAAAATGATGCCTATAACAATTAATTAATGATTTCTATAATATGCAAAATTCTAACAAAAATGGTTGCTTGCACATTTTGTAGAATTAAGAGATATAAACATATCAGTTCAAGATAAGAATGCAGATTTGGGAAATGGAGGAAGGAGAAGGATCCTTTAGTCATGAGAAAGAATCCAAGGGTTAAAATATCAGTTTTGGTAATGCAGAGACATAATCCAATGGGCACCATAACAGAGGGGAACTAGAAACATTATTAGAGACTGTGAGAGGCTTGAAAATAAAAATGCATAGTTACAAAGAAGACAACAAGACATTGATGAGAGAGAAAAATCAAATAAATGCTCAAGTGATGCAAAGCTTAAATAAGTTACATAATTAGGAAAGGAATGGATCAAGCTCAAGACAAGAGGAAGATGGCCAACATCATGAAATAAGAGGTACCTACAAAAGAGCTGGTCATTCAATAAGTACTGGTAGAATTCACGGACATCACTCACCTCCTTACTCAGAAAAGAAGTTTTATGCATATGAAGATTCCATAAGAAATCCACAAGTGTCTCATGTTAGGTGCCAAAGAAGAATGCATGAATTGGACAGTTCTCAAGGAGAGTTGAGGAATCTTAAGCCACCATCCTTTGATGGTGAAAGAGAAAAAGAAGATGATGTTGAAGCCTGGTTGTTGGCAATTAGGAAGTATTTCCAATTGCACAACTATTCATCTAACCTAGAAGCCAGAATTTCCACATACCATTTGCATGGAAAGGCTTCCATGTGGTGGGGTCAACTGAAGCAAGTTGAGCACATTAATGAGAACAAGACCACTTGGGAATAGTTCAAGAGATATTTCCAAAAGGAGTACCTTTCATAGCATTTCTATGACAAGAAAATGCAAGAGTTCTTTGAACTCAGATTAAAAAGCATGATCATGGTATAATATGAAAATAAGTTCTTGGGATTACTAAAGTATGTAAGGTTTATAAAATATGAGAAGGTGAAGATACAAAGGTTGTTAAATTGACTCCCATCCTTTTATAAAGAAAATATTCAATATGATGAACCCGGGACTTTGAAAGAGACCATCAAGAAGGGTAAGTACTTGTATGAGCAAGGAAAGGGAAGAGAATCTTTGCAGAAGTCTTGGAAGGATAAGAATAAAGAGAAATATGATCAGGGAAGGAAAGGATTCAAACCTCCTTTCAATAGAAATAGCCCGAATAAAAATCAATAAGATCAATCTACTAAATATGAGTCCAAGAGAGAAGACTCCTTTGGGAAAAGGAGAAGACCACCAATCCAATGTTGGGGATGCAATGAAAATCATTTGTACAAGGATTTCCCTCACAGAGGAGAGAGAACAAAGACCATGCACAACATCCAAGATTCTACAACAATAGAATACATGGGCATAATATATGCAACTTTAGAAGATTGACAAGCATAATACCAACCCCATATGATCGAAGTACAATAAGAATACCAACAATGTCTTCAGACTTAAAAGGACAAAGGGATACAGACTCAATATGAAGTGAATAATTTCTCTAGAGTAACTTTGCTCTCAATTTTGAATTCTTCTCCCTCTTCCACAACTTGGATATGGCCCATTTATAGCCTTCAAATGGAATTGAAGGGTTGAGTGAGAACATTTCCAGTATATGGAAGGTCAAGGATCATGGGTTGCGTGACGTGACATGGAAACCCGACACCATTTTTTAATTTTGGGCACCAAACCAGATGTACGCGGGCTGTAATGGTGCAACCTGCGTGTTATAACCCTATGTTTCATAGGATCAACTGGTGACAACAAATTTTTACCTTTACTGTATTTTGGGTTGTAAATAATATTTCATTTTGCAAACGATTTACAAAAGAAAAAGAAAGAAAAGAAAAGAGAAAAAGAAAGAAAAGAAAAGAAAAAGAAAGAAAAGAAAAGAAAAAGAAAGAAAAGAAAAATAAAAAGAAAAGAAAAGAAAAAAAATAAAAGAGGGCATAAAAGAAAAATAATAAGGCCCCATGCAATAAGAATGGCTTGATCCATATAGTCTAACCATGGTCAAGTATTTTTGAATTTATGTTGATAGGATTAGTGAATAAATCTTGGCTAAACTGTTTAATCTTAGCCAAGTAGATAGGTTAGTTAGTGAATAAATTTGAACAAACTGTTTAAACTTGATCAAATATCCCCAAGGTAGAGTAATTTTTAGCCCAACAATCTAATTTGGGTTAAATGTGTTAGGTAAATAGATTAGGACATAGGTTAGTTGCTTTTCTTTTCAACAAAAAAAAGATAAAGTTGGATGAGGTTTTTCATTTTGATGTTAGAAGGTTGTGTTCTAACCCCTTGGTGGAAAAATGAAAAGAAGTAGCACAAAAAAACCACAAAATGACACTATCCTAAGTTTCCGCAATGAAATGTGATGCACGCTCCATGATTAAAGGGTGCACTGAGATCAACGACTGAGAAAACAACGCTCAGATCTACGACCGATAGGTAATATCGGACCCCCCCGACCGTTCTACCTTTAACCAGGGGGGGTCTAGAATGGTGGTATTCCTCGGTGGGCCCCATCCTAACATGGCACAATTGTGTCATTTCAGACCCTCCCACTCCAAGCTGGTTACCGCCTACCCCTGTCTC
>CBVK0100357794.1:0-12689 GCA_900067695.1 Picea abies | reverse complement strand
AATGAAATATGTAGCCAATGAAAATGGTATACAGACAAGGGTTATTCACAGGCGTTGTAATTTCAGCAGAGTCTGCAAGAAGCCGACGAAACGAATTTGAATTTTTTTTAAGTGAAAGTTTAATATAACTTACAACACCGGTGTGTTGTATCACTGATACCTTCTTAGAATGTACAAAATCAAAAGCAGAACGAGGTTTCTCGGAGGGTTGAGCTTCTTATTTATCCACCAACAATCAGCTGTGAAATTATAGATTCGAGAGTCATGGAATTATGATTTCTATAAATGCAGAGAGTTCAGCATGATCGTCGTGGGTGGTGAAAATATCTCTCCTTGCTTTTAGCGTTTTTGGCATAACAGAGCGTTTGAGATTGTGTCGATATTCAATGGAGGATTAACATATTTTTAATTAAATGTTAAATATTATGGTTTTTTTTCATATAATAAATGTAATAAAATATTAATAATTAATATTTAAGGCTTGAGCATAATTAATCATCTTTTAATCTAAAATTCTAATTATGATGGTTAACAATTGAAGATGCTGGTATATTTTTATTGGTTTTCTCAAATCAAATCAATGAATGTGATTTTCTCTTCATAACTTCCTTGTATTTTTGAATGCATCCATTAACCTGTTTACCTTTTAACATTTACTTAATCATATTAAGAAATTACTGTAGCATTATATGATTGCGATGTTTAAATGATTAAACTTTGGATCAGCACATTGACTGTACTAGCTGTAAACAGTCATTTTTTGTTGTGCCTTTCATTCTGGCTGTGCTTTTCATTTTCTGTCGACGTCTTTATCAGCCACTGTTTTGAGTGGCTGTGCTTTTCATTTTCTGTCGACGTCTTTATCAGCCACTGTTTTGAGTGGCTGTGCTAGTAAATATTAATAATTAAAATTCTAGGGTGAATATGTTTGTCATGCACAATGTAAATACTAAGCATACAGACAGCTACAAAAGCCGATGTTGAAACGCAGATCCATTGATCTTGTGATGTTGAAACACAGATCCATTGATCTTGTTATAAATGAAATCTGTAGCCAACGCAAATGGTGTACAGACAAGGGTTATGCACAGGCGTTGTAATTTCAGCATAGTCTTCAAGATGATAAGCAAAGCCGACGGAACGAATTTGAAAAGATTCTGTGTGAAAGTTTGATATAACTTACAACATCCGTGTCTTGTATCACTGATACCTTCTTAGAATGTACAAAATCAAAATCAAAACAAGGTTTCTCCGAGGGTTGAGCCTCTTATTTATCCACCAACAATCAGCCGTGAAATTATAGATTCGAGATAGTCATGGAGTTATGATTTCTATAAATGCAGAGAGTTCAGCATGATCGCCCTGGGTGGTGAAAATAGCTCTCCTCGCTTTTAGTGTTTTCGCATAACAGAGCGTTTGGGATTGTGTGGATCTTTAATGGACGATGATTGGATAGAAAAAGTGGCCAACAATGAACTGAATGTGCATGGGAGATCATCCCAATGCTTACGAAGCACGAGGCGCCTACGTATACCTGATGTCCAACCTTAAACTAAACCCTAATTAAAATCACGAGGAGCATATTTATACAGTATAATGTCGAACTCTAACAGAAACTCTAATGTGAAATTTGTGACGCATAATTGTTCACGTCATATCAATCATGGATATGATCACTATGATAAACCCATTTCTTGTCAGGTTTCTTTCGAATCTATATTCGAAACAAAAAAATTTCCATGCATGGAGATGCTTTGAATTGGGTTGCTTCCTTAATAAACCCTAAAATATTTAAATAACCTTAATAAACCCTAAAATATTAGGGTAAATATGTTTGTACTGCACAATGTAAAATCTTCCACTCTTGCGGCAAAACGTACCATCGGTGCATCATCTCCCACAACATATATGTATCATCAACACATTATTACTCGTTAAAAGTGCAATGATACTAGCTATAAATATAATCAATCAAAACAAAAATTCTAATATTCTTTATTTTAGTATGTTGTATCTAATCCAAAGATAACATTGCACTGTAAACAAAAAAAAAAAGCTAACCCAAAAAATTCATTAGCAAATCTAACAAAGTAACTGAAAAACGAAACGGAAGCAAAAAAATTCATAAACAAATACACCAAGCCCAACAGACGGAGAACACTGCAGAAAATACGAAACCAAACCAAACCCAAAAAATTACATACACAGTTATAAACCCAAGAGAATAGATTTCATGTTCTCATGTTCTACTGTGCCTGGGTCTGAGCCGCAGTGCTGAGAATTAAGTTTTTATAAAATAAAATCATGTCCATACCATACCGAAATATTGTGTCAAATGCCAAACGCTAAAAAAATTGCATACACACAGTTCGAAAGCCAAGAGAATTGATTTCATGTTCTACTGTGCCTGGGTCCGAGCCGCAGTGCTGAGAATTAAGTTTTTATAAAATAAAATCATGTCCATACCATACCGAAATATTTTGCCAAACACCAAATGCAGTGCGGGCAGTCAAAACTCCAACACAACATCTGCAAATCAATATATGTAATTAGTACATGATGTGCAAAAGAAATGGAAGGGACTTACAGTCAGCGTATTTATTCGGTGCTTATGACCGGTGCACAATCTTATCGAACAAGAACAAACGAGTTCAGGATCACTGGTTGTGTTAGCAGTGCCGATGGAATAATCATGATCATCGTTTAATTTTTGTGGGATAATACAACTTGTGAGCTTATTAGAGTTATTTTTAGCATGCGGTCTGAGTAGGGGTACCGTTGTGTTAACTACCACGCGTCCAACTATTCGCATGCGTGTGGTAACTCTTGATATCCCAAAAACAAAAGGGGTCATTGCTCTCGAATTAATGTATATTAATGCGTATATGTAATTATCTGTATCGATGCGTCCAACTTCCACTCTGTTGGTAACACTTAAAAAAAAATCCGTATTAAATAATTGAACGTGGCAATGATTGATTAATCCTTAATTAGTTAAACTTGGCAATGGGTGTTTAGGTAGTAATTTCTTAAACATGTAAATGTGAAAAAGCAAACAAGGAAAGGGATGCATTTATAAATGCAAAGAAGTTATTAAAATTAAATCTTATTCTTTAATACAAAAATATTCTAGCATCATTAATTGTTAGCCATTGAAATTTGTAATTAAAAGATTAAACTATCAATTCCAACAAAACCTAAACAATAAGTAAAAGCTTTGTTTGGTTAATCTAATAACTAGTTCACCAAACTTTTTACATTAAATATAAACATAAATTAAAATTATTTTTAAATAAAAAATTATCTAACTCTCACCGTAAAACATTTCCTTCCTTGCTTTTTAGGTTTTCCTTGATGTAATTTCTTAGATTTAGGAGTCTAACTAAACCTGCATTACATACTATATATATCATTAAATTACCTATACCCTTATCTTATGACACTTTATATATTAATACTCATATATATATTCCTACTTTGTTACATCCTAATCACTTGCTAATTAACCCCTACTACCTAGTATCTTAAACACTTAAGATTATTTTTACAAAAACCTTCAATACTTAGGTCTAATCATACTAAATACACTATTTAAACACTATCCTAGATTTATTCTAATCAACTAAAAACTAAACCTAAACCCTAATTAAAAGCTTCATTTCCATACTCTAGTAACTAGTTCACTAAACTTTATACATTAAATTTAAACACAACTTAAAAATTACTAATAAGTAATAATATAAAAAAATTATAACCCTAAAAAAACCAAACCTAACTAAAACTCCCTTCCTACCTTAACTATAAATGCAATCCAATTAATTAAAAATAAAAACTTATATTATATATAAAATTATAAAACACTATTAAAACTCTAACCTAAAACAACCATAACTAAAGGTCTCTTCTTACATATAATTCAATTAATTAAATTAATTAGATTTTTAGATAGCAGACCTAGGTTCTGAAATTAACCTAGGTCTGAAATTAACCTCAAGAAAACTCTAGATAAATATTAGAATTAGTTCTGTACTTGAGCTAGAAAAAAGAAAGACAAGCATCAGAACTAGGAATTGAAATTAAACCACGGAATCTATTGTGGAGTCTTAGAATTACTACTGAAGAAACGTTTAATATATTGAGTTGAGCAAGATTCAGGACGAAGTTTCGACGAAGGCTCACCACGCGGAGGGTTTCCGTGCCGTCCTGTTCAAACTTTCAAACTGAATCTACTCCGAAATGGTGTCGCTGAATCTACTAGGCATACGATTGACTCTTTACGGCATATGGATTCTGATGTAAAGGTCGGAGGAGAGTACCCTACAACACGACTTTTGATTTAGAAGTTTCAGTCAAGCAACGTGATAGGAATTTTCGTATTCGAAATAGTTTCACTTTTTAGATATGATCTTCTCGAGATTTTTAAACCCACTTCGAATTTTTAAAACTTTCTAATTTTTTATTTTTTTTTAATAATTTTATATTAAGCTTTACTACTAGAATTTAAAAACAAATTCATCTTTGAATTTTAGAATTTGATAAATATATTCAACATTTTAACTGACTTTTATAAGAATATTAAAAATCTTAGACCCTATTTGAGAACCGAACTATCTAGTCAAAATCGATTCAATTCCATCCCCGTCTTACCCACAACGATCTATATTTCTGCGAGATCATCAACACTGTACCTGGCCCAGGTCCTGCTAGCGAGCGAGCTTTGGCCGACCATCGTGCAAAGGCTTTTACGTAAAAGTCGCCGACTCCTTGATTTCGACTTACCTTTCGTTATCCGACGACTATAACGAGCAAATTGCAATGAGGGCAGTTCAGTCATGTAGAGATGCTCGAATCGGGCTCTCGAGTCTCCGGTAACAGTCAGTTTTCATTTTTTCTAGACATAGAGTCCTAAATACTAGTACAGCCACATAAATAAAAATGATTGAGATAAGTCTCTAGAGATTATTAATTTTCATTTTTTAAATTAATATAATAAAAAAATTGATGTTTTAAACATCAATCATGTTATCATTTTAAAATTTTTAATATAATTATTTTTATAATTTTTTATTTTATTTAATTTTTATAAATTTGAAAATCAATATTATATTAATATTTATAGTATTATTACATTTAAAGGTGTACACCTATTGATAATGGGTACATTTAATGATCTTTTAACCATAAATTTCAACAATATGGTTATCCATTGAAGATGCTAGCATATTCTTAGTGGCTCTTCAATGAACTAGATTTCGTATTCATAACTTTCTAGCATTTTTAAAAGTTTACTTATGGCAGCCGCATAATTACAATTAATAGTTTTATATTATTCAGTGGTTTCATACTCTTCATTTGTCATAAGCTTTTAGGTGTTCACCAGCAACGAGTTAACCGCTGTGCTAGTATACAACCTTAGTGGGCTTAATGATTAAGAACATGTGTTTTTTCCTAAAAGGTCACATACTCAAAAAGGAAATACGGTATTTTTACCTTAATTAAAAATTTGATAATGACATAGGTAAATGTGAAAATCATTTGATAACGATAAAACCATCTCAAATTTTACAAAATGATTAATACCTAGCATTATTAAAAAACAATTAATCTAGTCACCATTAAATTTATAAACAAGGAATAAGAAATATATATAATACCAGTGTGAATACTCCATTTGCATATGATGTTTTTCCTTTTTCATAGCTTCCAAGGCTTTCCGTTGAGGTTTCAGTTTCATGGCTTGCTATACCTAAACACTCTTTTCTCAGAATCTAAGAAGATGCCAAAACAACCATGTGAAAGAAATAAATCAAAATATTGAAAGAGAATGTTAATAAAAATAGGTTTTGTATAAAAGAAATATTTGATCACTAAAGATACACAAGCACTTATCCAAACTTTGTAATTGTATCTACCTCAACTCTAATCCTCTAATCCTACATGAAACCCATGGAACTTTTAGATCCAGTCCGGTCCGATTTTGGAATAGTCCTGTGGTGACCGATCAATCCTTAGGCTGCCGCTGCCCAGATTCCAGAATGCCCTATCTATCTCAACGAGATATGGTATCAATGTTGTAGCAATATAAGAATGGAAAAGGAAAGGTCGAATCAGAAACTTTCTAACATCTCCGGTAAAGAACTTCATAGGTAATAAAGAAGCTACACTAAACGCACACGGAATTAACAATCCTCATTCCAGTAAACCCACTAGCACTAAAAAAAAAACTTTAAAATAGTTACCTAGTAAAAATGGTCCTTCAACCTGATCGAAAGGCAGGCGATAATTAAAAAAATCTGAAAAAACGTTTCGTCAAGTAGTAAAACAAACCTAAAAATGGTGAACCCTTTGCTATCATCACAATAATGACTTCCAGTAATGACTAACAGCCATTTTTTTGACATGCAAGAAACTTAATTTGTTAAACGTTAGCTTTTGATTTATGAACGTGATTAAGAATATTCTTTCTATGTGAAATTTTATCTAAAAAATATATATTAATAATTAAAATTCATTAATTCTGCTCATTCATATATCTAAAAAAATATATTAATAATTAAAATTCATTAATTCTGCTCTTCTACTCATTTCCAATAGATGTAAGTCTGGCTTAAATATGAAACTTATTAAAAAACACACACTCAACTAATAGAGAAAAAATCCCAACGTATAGTAAAAACACTCAACTTATAGTAAAAACACTCAACTAATAGGTCTTGGCTTAAAATTTTTATAAACTTGCACTCGTGAGCGTAAAATCCCATGCCACCATGCTGACTGCAATTGACTCTAGAGCTTTAACGACTTCTTTCCATGCCACCATGCATCCAGAGCTTTAATGACTTCTCTCTGGTGGGATGGATAATAGCAGCATTCAAACTGTCCTTTTTTTTCTAAATTTGAAGAATTCGGCTTACTCTGCGGTAATGTTAGATGGGAATTTTGCTGATTAGGGTTTCGTTTGGCCAATTTTAAGATGATCGATTTCCAAAAAAAAATTAGATCACATAAAACTCTGACTCGGACTCAGACTCACCGAAAATACGATGCTGCCAAACATGTAACCATTGGATACCTGGTAATCAACATCGGGGTCTGTGCTTATTTCTTTTCATGACGGAGTAGGGGTCCATGGTATAATTTGATCCATCTTCGAGAGACCGTGAGATATACTCACAAGATACACGTAGTTTGAGAAAGACTGACATGACTCCAGAGTAGCCCAAAACAATAAGCTTCTTGACTAAGTAAGATGGTTTAGTCTCACCCAACTTACTTATGCTGGTCCCCAACTCCCACTCTACAGACTTATTCTAACGATTTTCCTTTACAAGAGGAATACAGGCCAGGTCTTCTTGCAGATATTGAAAAACATGAATAGCTTAGATGACTACGTAACATATACACAGTGTCATCGCGTCCACGCTCTCGCCTAACATTCCTCCTCTCGTCATTGTTCGTTTGTTCATATTTACTTCCCTCTCTCATACATTTTAAATATATATCCAAGTAGATTTTAAACATATCTATAAGTTTTTATGTGTGGATTAATATTAGCATAGGAATATTTAAGAGAATATAAGGTGGATATGTTGTAAAATGAAAGTATAGTAGAGTTTTTATAATTAGTTGTGGCCTATTGTGTTTCATATACACAATCACAAGGTACACAACATTTATCATGGGAAACCCTCATGGGGAGAAAAATGAGCAAAAACTTCCCTAATATAGATTATCAATACAATGCCAAGATAAAAGACCAAACACAAAAGAATATCCTACACTGAGCAATGCGCCTCCCTCTTTCTTCTTCTGGAATGTCCCTCAAACTTCCACACTAGATGAGTGAGTTAAGTGAGTGAGTGAATGAGGCACCAACCTCTCTTATTTATACTAGTTGAGGAGCCCTAGTGTGGTGTTTCTTCATCAAGATGGGCCAACTTCTTCACTTAGTGGTTAAAGCCACTTTAATTAGCACTATGGGCCTTCTCAATTAACATCATAAAATTAGGGTTTGACCGATCCACAATAGGGGATTTGGTCATACAAGAGTCCAGACATGATCAATCCAAAAAAGGGGATTCATTTATAAGATAATAACTCAATAATAAGTAGAACATTCTTTTCAGTTACAATATTTCAACACTCCCCCTTAAGAAGAAGGGTATTCTACAACATCATCAGGAGAGAGAGAGGGAAACAACATCATCAGGAGAGAGAGAGGGAAACAACATCAACAACATCTGGAACACTGACCAACATATATATAAATCATCGTAAGTTTTTCTCATCATCAATAACATCATCATTCACATCATGGAGCTGGAGTAGCATCATGATTCACAACATGGATCTGGAATAACATCATCATCATTGTTCACAGCATGGAGATGATGGAATAACATCATCATCATCATTCACAGCATGGAGATGGAATAACATCATCATCATCATCATTCATAGCATGGAGCTAGAACCTGAAACATCAACATTAGCTAGCATAAAATCTATAACAACAACATCAACAACATCATCATCAACAACACAAGGCTAGAGCAACAACATCATCACAACACGAGGATGGTGCAATATCATCATCATCATAGAAGAACAGAGTGAGGCAGGTGTAAAAATATTTTTTGGTAGCTTGACAATCCCTAGAGATCTTGCTAGGAATCATAAGATTCCCTAGGACGTAAATCCTAACGGATCTACCATGTGGCACTGTAACAAACCTTCCTTACTGGACCTTTGGGATCTTCCTAGGAATCATAAGATTCCCTAGGATTATAAAAATCCTAACAAAGCTACGACTTCCAACCGAATCTAAATCACTATAACCAACCAATCTTAAGTCATAATCTCTAGTGTAACAAAGAACAAATTCCAATGTACCCTTAAGGTATCTCACCACATGTTTTGAAGAAACAAGGTGAACACGTCGGGGCTCTATGGGATGTTGACTCAAGGTGTTCACATCAATATATATATATATATATATATATATATATTATATATATATATATATGTCCTAGTATTTATCAGATACATCAATGATCTAGTGATTTGTCTATATAGAGTAGCATCAACCAATTCTGACAAGGTATCAACGGGAGCTTCAGCTTTGTTTCCATGGGTGTGTTCATGGATTTACACTCCAACATATCAAAGCTCTTCAGTACTTCAACTGCATACTTCCCTTGGTTAAGGAAGATTTTATGTGGGCTCTCCCAAACCTCAAGACCTAATAAATAGTGCATTAGGCCAAGGTATTTCATCTCAAATTTTGAAATGAGCTTATTCTTACAATGAGTGATGAGATTTTCCTCTCTACTTAAGAATAAGTCATCTACATACAACAACAATATAATTGGTTGATCATTCATAACCTTGAAGTAAATGTTAGAATCAACTTTACTCTTGTTAAAGCCTAATGTCATAATGAAATTGTCAATTCTTCCATACCAAGCTCTGGGATCTTGCTTCAATCCATACAGAGACTTCTTCAAACTACAAACATGAGTCTTTATGTCTTCAACTTCAAACCCTTTAGGTTGTTCTATATATACTTCTTTTTCAATGACACCATTTAAGAAAGTTGTTTTCACATCCATTTGGTGGAACTTCCACTTCATCATTGCTGCAATAGATATCATGGTTTTGATAGACATGTATTTGGCTACATGAGAAAAGGTCTCTTCATAATCAATTCCTTCCTTTTGAGAAAATCCACGAGCTACAAACCTTGCTTTATTTTTTTCAATACTACAATCAACAACATGTTTTATCTTGTATAACCATTAGGAAGATACCACATCTTTTTTCTTTAGTCTCGGAACTATTTCCCATAGATCATTATTTATAATGGATTGATATTCTTCTGTCATGGCATCTGCCCATTCTTTCATATGAATGGATTCTTCAAAGCAAGTAGGCCCATTTTCTATGAGATCACACATCAAAAACATATAACTAGAGAATGGCTTAGGTTTCTTGACTTGTCTCATGGTTCCTTCTAGGGCACCATAGTTCTCTCCATCTTTCATGTCTCAATCTCATGTTCTTAGAGGCACCACTATCTATGATCCAAGTATCCTCTCCAAGTGACATTGATCCTGAGAGGAAAGAGAATAAGACATAGTCTTCAATCTTTTCTTTGATCATCTTTGTGGGTGGCTCATCATCTTCAACTACATGGGCACGATGTCTTTTGTTATTTCTCTTCTTGTATTCTTCTCTTATGGCTGCACAATTCTTGGCAATGTCCCATCTTGTCACAATGGTAACACTGATAAGAGGAGAAATCCTTTTCTCTTCTTCGACCTTTCTGAAACTTCTCGAATCTCTTTGGAGAGTTATATTCCTTATATAGGTGGGTCTCCTTATTGAAGTGAGAAATTCTCTTTCCTCCCTTAGCATGAGCAGTTAGGGATTCATCTTCATCCTTTAAAAAAACTTCTTATTGATTAGCTGCTATTGCTTCTTCTTGAACAAAGTCTTCACAAAGACTGTCAAATTGGAGATTCTCCTTTATTGCATAAAGAGTTGGAACGAAGGCATCCCAAGGTCTTGTGAGACCATAAAGAGTTGTCATTATGAGTTCATATTCATCTAGGTTGTCTCCAATTTCTTTTGGTTGTTCCTTGATTTGAGAAACCCTAGAGAAATAGTCATGAAGAATTTCTCCTTTCTGCATCTTTGTATTCTTTAGTTGGGTTCTCAACTTCATCTTCTAGTTAATTTTCCTTCCATCATACATTCTAGTTAGGGCATCAAACACTTATTTTGTAGTATTCTTAGAAGACACTTGAGGGATCAAGTGGTCTTTAATAGAATTTGCAATGATTCTCTCGGCCCTAACCATATCTTTCTAGTACTTTTCTTTAGTTGTAGCATCTGCGGGTTCTGGTACATTTTCCTTGATGAATCTTGAAAGGTCATTCTCTTCAAGAATGAGTGAAATCGTATAGTTCCAGGAATGAAATTTATCCACACCTAACTTGTCAACAAGTTTGGTGCTTGAAAACATCTTGAACTCTAGCTGGGAAAATGAACAAAAAATGAATGTGCTCAAAAACTAGTTATGAAATTACCAAGAGGTGCGCTTGGTTAAGGCAAGTATCTTGGTGCAATTTCTTTTCTAAAAATCCAAATTTTACCCCTTGAAACTGGGCCTGTGCAAATTTAGACTGGTACTGGTTCTGGTTTCTTGGTTTTTTGGTACCAGTGAAAACTAGGGTTTGACTTTCCAGAGGCTCTAGCCACTGAAAAGGTGTGCTCAAGCTTCCAATTGGTCTAGTAGGCTAGTGCACACTTCCCTATATGGTTTTTAGGATGAAATTATCTTCAAACATAAAGCCCTAATTTTCTTGTACGACAACAATGACATTTTTGGTAACCCAGTGAAAGGTGTTCTATTCAGTTAACCTATGATTCCATATTAAATTTAGAGTTTCTATTAAGTTCTTTTCATTTTACTAGACAATAATAGCATAAGCAAGATCACTGAAAGATACACAATCACAAGGTACACAACATTTATCCTCAAAAACCCTCATGGAGGAGAAAACCCAACAAAGACTTCCTTAATATAGATTGCCAATACAATTCCAAGATGAAGGACCAAACATAAGAGAATACCCAACATTGAGCAATGTGCCTCTCTCTTCCTTCTTCCGACAACTGGAGATTCCCTCAAACTTGCGCACTAGATGAGTGAGTTAAGTGAGTGAGTGAATGTGGTGCTAGCCTCTCTTATTTATACTAGATGAGGAGCGCTAGGGTGTTGTCTCTTCATCAAACAGGGCTGACTTCTTCACTTAGTGGCTAAAGTGACTTTAATTATCCCTAAGGGCCAATTCTCAATTAACATCATATAATTATGGTTCGACCAATCCACGAAAGGGGATTTGGTCATACAAGTGTCCCAATATGATCAATCCACAAAAGGGATTAATCTATAATATAATAACTCAATAAGAAGCAAAATATTCTTTGCAGTTACAATATTTCAATGCCACTAACGTTTCAAGCTCCAATTATATTCCACGATGTTTTGAAGTCCAAATATTTAATGGATATACCTATTGTTTTTTGTATCCTAACTTATGTTAATGAATTTTCTAGATTTTGTGTTTATTTTTACCTTTAGTTATTTAATTAGAGTAAGAAACACTACAAGAGAACTCTTATTCTATAAGTAACCCCATGTATGTGAAACTTGAAACATTATAGTAAATCCATTGATTGCTAATTCAGATGTTAATTTTTAATATGTTATTGGTCATTCTTTCTATTATCGTCTATAGAATAACATTCAAAACATAGAAGAAGAGACATTGTTGATCAATGTTCAAAACATAGAAGAGAGATCAAGTTGGTGACTTTGTAGAACAATGGGGAGGGGTTGAGGCTACAAAAAAATGTTTACGCAAACAAGAAAGAATAGAGACTTGGGTTAGTCCCTAGATTCCATTTTATTCTATTTGGAGAATCAATGTCCATTACTTTCTTTATGTCCTCGATTACAAATATGTCCATTGGTGAATGCAGTAGTATGATTGTTAGGATATGATTCATTACATGTAGTATGTATGTATTTATGTTGGACAATGCATCGATCCGTTTGCAAAAAAATTAGGTAGCATGTATATGGCCATGATGTTCAAAAATAAGTGTTGGAAAATCCATAA
>CBVK0100357793.1:0-12689 GCA_900067695.1 Picea abies | reverse complement strand
TCCCTCAGATTAACTTTTAAGGGTACCAAGGAGAAGACATGTGGTCTCCTTCTCAAGGTGTCTGCGACCACATTCTCCTTTCCCTTGATGTACGAAATTCCAAAATCGTACTCACTCATAAACTCACTCTAGCGCCTTTGTCTGGCATTGAGATCTCTTTGAGTGAAGAGATGCTTTAAGATTTCATGGTTTGTTTTCATTTCAAAGCTATGTCCCACTAGATAATTCCTCCAAAGCTTCAGAGATAAAATTACAACTGCCAAATCTAAATCATGAGTAGCATAAAGCTCCTCATGTTGCTTCAACTTTCTTGACGCATATGCTATCACTCCCCCATTAAATCATGAGTCGCATATAACTCTTCATGTTTCTTCAACTTCCTTGACGCATAAGCTATCACTCCTCCATCCTGCATCATCATGACCCCCAATCCTTGCTTCAAGGCATCCGTGCAGACTGTGAAGTCCTTTTCCATATCCAACATTCGTAGAATTGGTGCACTAGTTAGTAACCTCTTAAGCTCGATGAATGCAATATCACACTCTTTTGTCCATTCATACCTGACCCCCTTCCGCTGCAAGGTGGTGATGGGTTTCGCTATCTTAGAGAAACCTTCCACAAACCTCTGATAATAACCAGCTAGCCCCATGAAGTTTCTCACCTCATGATCATTTTTCGGCACTGGACATTCCATAATGGCCTTTACCTTTTTCTGGGTCCACAAAGATTCTTTCACCGGAAATGATATGACCTAAATAGTGAATTTATTTCTAGAAGAAAGAACACTTCTACAACTTACCATACAATTTGTCCTCTCTAAGGCATGACAACACTCTCAAGTGTTCCTCATGTTCTCTTTCGTTCTGGGAATAGATGAGGATATCATCTAGAAAGACTTGTACAAAGCGGTCTAAGTACTTTTAGAATACACCATTCATGAGGCTCATGAATACTGTTGGTGCATTGGTTAAACCAAAAGTTACTACCACGAACTTGTAATTCCCAAACTGAGTTAGAAAGACAGTTTTAGGAATATCGCCTTCCTTAATCCTTAATTGGTGATACCCTAATCGCAGATCAATTTTTGAGAAAACTGTTGCTCCTTTCATCTGATCAAGATATCACCTATCTGTGGAATTGGGTACCTATTTTTCATTGTAGCATGGTTCAAGTACCTGTAATCAATACACAGTCGTAAGGAACCATCATTCTTCTTGTCAAAAATCACTGGTGCACCCCAAGGTGAGACACTAGGCCTTATTAGCCCTAATTCAAGTAGTTCCTTCAACTGCATTTGCAACTCACAAAGTTTCGGCACCGTCATCCTATATGGTGTCATGGAAATTGGCTCCTCACCAGGTTTTAGCTCAATGGTAAAATCAAGCTCTCTCTCTCAAGAGGTAACCTTGGCAAACCTTTCAGAAAAACATACTTAAACTCCGACAATACTGGATACTGATCCAAGGAGGGTCCTTTCTGTTCATTGACTGCTTCCAAGTTACATATAATTGACAACCTTTCCTCATGCAACGTTTAACCTTCATGGTCGAGATAAAGCGTAGAGACACTTAACCTTCATGGTCGAGATAAAGCGTAGAGACACCTTCCTCCGTACACCATGGATCTCTACTGACCTTCCTTCATCGTGAACACAAAGCACCCTTAATTGGATTTTAATGGAGACTTGGTCAACATTCTTCACAGTCCTCAATTTTTTATTTTATTTTTAAATATAAAGTAATACAAATTAGTGTACAACATGTGTACAATTCCAACAATTTTCTTCTTTTATACTTGCATACTAGTCCTCTTATGTTTTATTTGTATGTAAGTATCTTTTCGTTGCTGGTGTTGTGCTTATATTATTGTGAGAATAACAACATCGACATAGACGATCAAAATTGCAAAATTATCCTTCATGCATTTTATATAGAGGATTGAATATAAAGAACTTCAATTTTTTTTTGTCTATTTGTAATTTGTTTGTCAATTTTACATGCCATGCTCATGAACCTACTTTAAACCATATAACAACTTGATCAATATGCAAACCAAGTGTTGCTTTCCTTCCACCACAACTCCAATGTGGTTTCTCCATGTGCGCACCTCTCCCAAGTCATCATTTAGGAATGCACTTTTGACATCCACTTAGTACACCTTCCAGCCACACTAAGTTGCTAATGCTATCGTTAATCAATTTATGGCCATCTTCGCAGTAGGAGTGAATTTCTTGTCATAGTCAATGACTTCCTATTATGAATACCCTTTGGTTACAAGCATAGCCTTGTGCATGTCAATGGTGCCATTACCACTGTACTTGGTTTTATAAACCCATTTAAAACCCGTGGCTTTCTTTCCTATTTGAAACTTTTAATAACTCAAGTATTATTCTCATCAATTCATCATAATTTGCATTATTTACAGGCAAGATCTGGTTTTGAAAAGAGGGAGAAAATTTGATTGTCTTAATATAAAGTTGGCATTGATGGGCATAATTTCTTTTGAGCCCGAGACAAATGGAACAACTTTATATATATAAAAAATAACATGTGTGCTAGTGTGGATAGTTCATGGGGCCTAGTACATTGCATATAAGAGATCCCAAGTTTGAATCCACTGGAGGATGGATAGGACAAAGTTTATATATATATAAACCCTGCATCCTCAAAATGAGGGCACGGGGCCTTGCATGATACCCCCGCATGTCACTCTCCTTTCCCTTCTCACCATAAGAATAACTCCAAAACCCTAGGTCGCACATCCTAGGATCATTTGTCTCATTATTCTTTTTGTTCTCTCACTTAGGGTTTATCCTCTACGCATGTTTGAGTGCGTGGCTTCCTATCTTTCCACCTAAAGGTACAGCCATGGCCGACATGAGTGGCCTCATTCTCATGGCCGACATGAGCGGCCTCATTCTCTTTTCTCCTTTAGGGCTCGTAGATTGGACCATGGCAGTCGGGCCATGGCCGCCTTTGCCTGTGGGCTTGATAGCTTGGATGCATCGCTCATGGTATTTTTCCCCTTGTGGGCTCCTCCCTCCTTAGACGCGTAGTGCACTCTTTAGCTTGTGGGTTTCCTTCCTCTTGGCTTCAACGCTTGATAGCTTGAGTGCATGATCTTGGTATGCCTTAGATGTGTAGTGCAAAGAAAATAGCTCTTATGGGCTCCTCCCTTGGTTGCTTGGCGCTTTGTCTTGGGTGCGACCTGTATGGATATCTGCTTGTTGGGTATAGGGCTATGATACCATTGAAAGGGGTTGGCGGAGGTGCTAGTTGCCTGCAACAAAGCCTTACATTACATTTCAAGGCGTAGGGAAAGAATTCACGGTAATTGAATGGCACAATAGAGCTAGCGACCTCGAACCAACAGGGAAACATCTACGTACATACCACAACACTTCTATCACAGTGTTGGCTAACCATTTTTCTGCCAAGAATATCAGCTTCAAGAACACGGCTCCGACACCCATTCCTGGGATGGAAGGATGGCAAGAAGTTGCATTTAGAATATTTGGTGACAAGGCCTATTTCCCGGGGTGTGGATTCTATGGTGTGTAGGATACATTGTGTGACGACGAAGGACACCATTACTTCAAGGAGTGTTACATTGAAGGATCCATAGACTTCATTTTTGGCAATGGGAGATCCATGTACAAGCATTGCGAGTGGTATTGGGTTTGGTTTATTAAGATTGCAGATCCAATCAGAGACATTTTTGTCATCTTGTGTACCTTCCATAACATGTTTGCAGTTATTGGTCATGCCTATGTTGCTGCTGCAACACCAATATTGGGTTTAGTTTATCCAGGTTTAAGACTGTTATTTGATATTCCTTTCTGCCATTCCATGGCTTAGAAATTAAAAGATAGGAAATAATTTACTTACAGTTTTGATTAACCCCAATCTAGATGAATAGTTTCAAAGAAATTAATTTTATTATCATTGATGCGAACTCGGACTCAGATGCTCTGTAACATTCGATGTTAAGTTGCTTCAGTAGTATGAAAATTTTGTAGGCATTTTTAGTAAGATTATATTTATGAGTATACATCATGTATGCCTGTCGTTTAACCCCAAGATTTCCTTTTATTAGTTACACTAGGGAGGCATTGTTCAATTTCATCGGGATTGAATTCCAAGCCTTTTATCATCTTCTCAACAGTGACATAATTGGTCTGTCGCCTCTTCATTTTATAGTTAGATTTCATAGAGTATTGTTCGTCCTCCCCTTAGCCTGCATTTATGTATTACGAAAAGTTAAGATTTTGGAAGGATTATTCCTGTAACAACCCTCTGTTTTGTTTATTCTATCTTCTTCAAGGCCCTTATGTCGGTGCAAACATATAAGTTTCACTATGTGTTTCTTTGCATTAAATTTGCATATTTTGTTGGGGTTTTGTTTGGTTTCCTTTTGTATATAGTAATTAGGACATATACATTTCATAATCTTTTGTTTATTTTACAATATTTCTTAATCTAACTTTGTTAATTTTCTGTCTATGTAGGTGAAGAATAAAACAATAGTACAGGTGGTTGGAACATGGTTCTTCTGGGTAGTCTTCATAGGTTTTATGGGTTGTAAATAAAGCATATTTTGTTGGGGTTTTGTTTGGTTTCCTTTTGTATATAGTAATTAGGACATATACATTTCATAATCTTTTGTTTATTTTACAATATTTCTAAATCTAACTTTGTTAATTTTCTATCTACGCAGGTGAAGAATAGAACAATAGTATAGGTGGTTTGAACATGGTTCTTCTAGGTAGTCTTCATAGGTTTTATGATTTGTAAATAAAGGGTTTCTTAGTGGTAATTTCAGGGTTTTGAGGGTTATTTCACGGTTTTTTGGGTTATTTCTACACATTATTAGGACATCATGTTTAAATTTCTATCTTAAGGTGGGTAGGCCTTGGGTTTCAGTTTTGAAACCGAGATCTGATACCATTTGTAAGGCTTTCTATTTCCATGCCTCAATAAAAAAATAATTATCTCCTAATATCTTACTGAAATAACTACAATTTAGTTTAAGGTTTTCTTTCTACAAGGAATAAACTGGTAGATAGACATTATAACAACAACAACATAATAACAACAACATATCAACTAGTAAAATGCACAAAATACATACCTCAACCTGTAGGTTGGTTGATATATGCCTGGTTCTCTTGTTCTTGAGTTTTCCCAAACTGTCCAACTGAATATTAACCTCCCAACCAACTAGGTACAACCTCTCTGGCTCCCTAGCTCCATGAATCCTTGTGGTTTCCTGGCCCTCGAGCCCAAAGTTCCCAACAACAACAGTGACCCTGTGAGATTTCCCCAAAACAATAAGTTCTTCCAATTTCCTCCTTCCCTCTCTCTTTCATAATTTCTTCCCCCTTCTTCTTCTCCAATTTTCCCCAAAACTAAAGACCCCTCCCCAAGTCCTCTCCCCTCTTCCTTATCATCCTCTCTCGAATCCCTCTCCCTCATTCAATTCCCCAACTGCCTTATCCCCTCATTAATTCCCCAACAACCTTATCCCTTCATTAATTACTTCACCTACATTTTTAATAATAAAATAATTAAAAACTCAATGAATTTATTTTAATACTTAATTAAATTTAAATTAACAACTATGATAAATAGATAATCAATTTGGGTTGTTAAAGATAAAAAAAAGAAAAAGAAAAAAAAGAAAAAGAATAGTCAATAGACCCAAATGTGGTTTGTTAAAGAGAATGTCAAGAATGGGCAGTGGAATGTATAAGGGAGGGAGGGTTCAAATTCTAATTTTTAAGTGAAGGGTTGAGTTGTTGAATATATAGAAATTAAAATTTATGGTGATGTATCTTTTTACATAAAATTTTCATATATATATAATAATAATAATAAGAATAATAATAAAAATGGATAGTCCATGTAAGTAATCTTTAAAAATAAATTGCATGATCAAGAAAAACTCAAACAATAGTTTGATTTATGCCAAAACACTAAATAACAAGAATCAAGCCAAGAATTAAGTGGGGTTGATCATAATCGTTTAATGTTAGCCTTAACTAAAAACTAAAGGATCATTGTTAATCATAAGCTTCTCCCAACCATCGTTCATTAGATTGGGAAGGTTAAAGGCCTCAAAGATGGCTACTACTGGAGTGTTCTAGGGTGAAAGACTCACCATTATGTGCCAACGAAGGAGAACAACTATCCCTACATTTATGTCTTTCATGGGCCTATCAACTTGGATTGTGGCAAGGGCTCCTATTACCATGGTGTGAGTGTGTTGATTGGTTATGGGAAGGGAAGGGCTCCTATTACCATGGTGTGAGTGTGTTGATTGGTTATGGGAAGGGCCATTTGACTCCCTAATCATGTTGGGGTGGAGGGGAATTGTTGTAAATGAGATATCTCCATCTAGAACTTACAATGCCGCATTGTAATATTTAGAAACATGATCGCAAATTAGTGCAACATCATATCATGGGAAAGTTTGTGAATGATATTTATCATTAAATGAGACTTAATTATGTTTATTCCATAAAAAATAACTTCAACATGAACAAGAAACTAAACATTATGAAACTTAGTAAGCCAAAGAAGACAAGCTCCTAAGAAGGCCACTTTCCATGTAATGGAGGCAAAGATGTATTGTTGACATTGGAACTTTACTTAAGTCCTTGTAGGCTTGACTAAGGGATGAAACAAGAACAAGTATTTCAAGGTTTGAACTTTCCCACATTAGGGCCTTTGCGGGTTTTTCACCCTTGAATATGTTAGTCTTTTATCAATGGATAAATCCCAAAAGTAGTTGACCATAATATAATATTCTTTGGTTCTAAAGGTAGCTTCCACAAGATTTACAACTAGAAGAGCTAGGTTTCCTACTTTATCTTGACCCACCAAAGTACTATCACATCTAAATATAAAGAGAAATTGTGGTGCAATGAAGAAACAAAGGATAAGATAAAATCAAGATACTATTAAGAGGTCACTAACTCCAATCTAGAAGATAAAAAATATCAAGATACTATTAAGAGGTCACTAACTCCAATCTAGAAGATAAAAAATTCATTTCTTATAGCTAGTTTAAAGAAGAAAATTAACAATGTTAACTTGTAAAACCAAACTCTCACGAGGATCAGGGGTGGAAATATGTTGCGAGGACTCTGCAAAAACCCTAGTTATAGGCTCATGTGAGGACACATTACTTGAGACCTACGGTTAATCCAACACCTCTTGATGGGGTAATTTTTGTTTTTATTCCTATTTATCACAACATGAAGGAAGATTAGTTGATATGATAGAGGAGGAATATTTCTTGGATTGCTTAGATTATTTTGAAGACGAATCAAACAACCAATAGATCTGGTCGGTGCCAGATGGCCCTGACTTCGAGCCCGCTCTTGACATGTTTTTTTTAGCTCCTGAAATTTTGGCGGTGAAGTAGTGGTTCCATGCTCCAACCCTAGTTGTCAAGATGGAGATCTAGGACAAGGGGCAGATTTTTCTTCTAGGAATCATGATTCGAAGGAGTTGGGGTTGGTTCGAGATCCCATAACTATCACCTTTAATAGCTTCTCATATCACCACCTAGAAATCTATCTGAGTGGATCTTCACTTCTCATATCACCACCTAGAAATCTATCTGAGTGGATCTTCACGGAGGCTCACCACCTTGAGGGCACTTTTGACAAGGGTTATTCTCTGGAGACGCCCTTTCAAGGGATTTGGCCAAATCAACCACCTTACACCGCCTTTGAAAAGGATTTTGGTCAAGTTAGTAGTAGTCTCGCTTGATCGATCTCTCATAGGTTGGGTTGGATCTAATCCACAAGGGATTCAAAGGATTCTATAGAAGGGATGTAGATTAGCCATGATTTGGGTAAGTTTTCTTCTCTTGAACCATCAAATTTCTTAATCTCCTTTCATCAGTTTGTTCCAAAATCGGAAGGAGTTGTACGATTGGGGAAAGGCACCTACCATCTTGTTGAGTTACAAGAAGGCCATGGACATACCCGGGGCTTTGGAGCTCCATAATTATGGCACAAATCAAAATCCCTGAAGTCACAGAAGCCTAAAAAATCCCAGGCAAGCATCAAACTAGTGACAAAACCCAAAAAATAGGCGCTCAGAGATGATATCATGCTTCCTCATGTCCCAAAATTGGTGGAGACGATGGTAGTCGAAAGGATTAATGGGCAACATATGGGGATAAGTTTGCTGCGAGAGTTGATAAAATTTTCATGGGTCAAAAGGTGGAATGTTTGCCTACAATACAAACCCTATCAAATGACTAGTTTATGTTTAGATTTCAGTCTTAGGTGGATACTGCCAAGATATTGAATTCCCCATGGTGCTTTGATTCCTCGTTGATGTTTCTCGAGAAATGGACACCTTTATTTGACACCAGGTGCAAAAGGATAGATGAACTCCTTATTTGGGTCTACTTCCTGGACTTCCAGTGGAACTCTGGACTCCGAAGGGTTTTAAATACCTAGGTATGGACTTCCAGTGGAACTCTGGACTCCGAAGGGTTTTAAATACCTAGGTAATGCACCAGGCATATACATGGATGAAAACATGTCTTTCAAGAGCTCTGAAAAAATGTTTATAGAACGCATTTTGGTTTCTATGAATTTATGTAAGGGCCTCATGGATGAAATCAAGTTATCGTGGGGAGACAAGTCCATTATGAAAAAAATGGACTATGAAGGAATCCCCTTCAAATGTCGCAGGTGCGACAAACATGGGCACAATGCCATTGAATGCCATATTCATTGCGGGGGAAAAATATCCAAGGGACAGCGGGTTCTGGCCAGAAGAAGCGAGGTGCCTCACATTTGGGGGAGGCATCTTTTGAACCCTCGATGAAACTCGATAAGGCAAGGCATAAGGATTTTAAGGTTTTGTTGGATAACACAATTCTGAGACAACGAGACATGCTTCAACCATTGTGGCCCAACAAAGAGGAAATTTCAGCTAGGGATCCAGACCTTGTTGAAGAGACTTCTAGGATGATACAAAAAGGTGTCGAATCACAATTGGGTATGCCACCTCGTTGCCCTCCATCTTTCAATTTTTTCTTTCAGTCTTTATCTGTTTTGGGTAAAAATTGGATGGAACCACTGAAGAGTCTCCCTTCTCTTCTGGCATCCTCCCAACTTTCACCTCTATCCCAATCTGCCCCTCCTCTAGCCAACCTTTCCTTTGTATCCCAATTAAACCAAAACTTCCACTTCCCCTTAGATTTGTCATCGAACTCTTCCACTGACTCTGAAGAGAATTTGGTAGTTTATCAATTGAGAAATAGGCACATCCCAACGTTGGGAGACATCAATCATAGGATGAACGGCTTGGGATTGAATCCTACTCCTTCACCTATAGGGAAAGGACGGTGCAGATGGTCCAATCTCTCAAAGGCCCAATCGAGGGCCACCTTGGATATGCCAGCATGAAGACAAATCTCCATCACTGGGGCCCTTAGAGTAGTGAAACCCCTGGTTGGGGTTCCTGTATGAATATCCTTACTTTCAATTGTAGGGGTGTGGCAAGCCCAGGGAAAAAATTCGCTCTCCAAACGCTGGTGGAGTCAACTCAACCCGATATTTTTTTGCTTCATGAAACCTTGGGGGATTCTATCCAAGTGATCCCCCTTTTGGGAAAAATTTGCAAGGGTTGGAAAGTTATTGTTTTGGACTCTAGAGGTCGCTCTAGAGGACTCGCGATTGGATGGCACTCAAGATATATAAAATTAATAAGTGACTGGGGATTTAATTCGGGTCTCGAAATAGAAGTATTTGTGGAAGAATTGGGTTCTTGTCTCACAATCTTAAATGTTTATGGGCCTTCCCTAGACCGTATACTATTTTGGGATAATTTATTCAACAAAACATTTCTTAAATCTGAGGACCTCATATTGGGAGGTGACCTCAAGTTCTCCTTAGGACCGGTTGAATCCTAGGGACAAAGAGATCATCCTGACGCCCTCTCAAACTACTTTAGGCATAAAATAGTTGAGGCAAAACTTCTAGATATCGCTCCTATCTTACTAAGACCAACTTGGAGAAATAAGCGCATTGGAGAGGACTCTATAGCCAAGAGGATTGACCGCTTTCTTTTAGTTGAATTGTTGGTGGAGTCTCCATTGATTTTTACACAATGGGGGGGTACATGAGGTGATTTTGATCATCACCCAGTTTTCATGGAGGCTTCCAGGAGACTAATGAAACCAACGAGCCCATTCAATTTTAACTCAGTGTTGCTCTCGGAAGAGGACTTCCTAAATTTGGTCAAGGAAGTTTAGATCCCAATCAGTCTGGAGGGCAGGTTGCAGTTCATTTTGTCCAAAATATAAAAGACTTAAAAATTCCACTATGGAGTGGGCCAAAAAGAAAAAACAAGAAGATGAGCAAGAGATTATAAACAATGAAGCAATGATTCAGACACACTATGAATCAGAAGGTGGTCATACAACACAAGAATCAAAAGAAGATTTGATTACTCTAGAGAAAGCCAAAAAGAAATTCTTAGAAGCAAATGAGGCAAAATGGCGTTTAAAAAGTAAGGCACTTTGGCTGAAGAATGGAGATGGAAATACAAAATTCTTTCAAGCATATGCAGAAGGGAGGAAAATGGCAAAATACCATATGGAGCCTAAAGGAATAAAATGAAAGGGAACATTCCTCCTTTGAAGATCTGACTAATCTGGGCACAAATCATTTCAAAAACTTATTCAAAGTTGGCGACCAAGTTTCCATTGATGCAATTGCCCTGTTAGCTCTCTTTTTCCCACGTTTTGTAGAGGAAGCAAACAACAGGGCACTCATGGAAGAAGTCACATAAAAAGAACTAAAAGAGGTAATACATAGCTTCCAAAAAGATAAGAGTCCAGGTCCAGACAATTGGTCTATGGATTTCTTCACGGGTCTTTTTTATTTTATAGGGAAAGACATTCTCAAGGTGGTAGAGGAATCTCGTATAAATGGATTTATGCATCCTCCACTCAATGCCACATTTATTGCTCTAATCCCATAAACGGATGCACCGCAAACTTTTGAGGATTTGAGACCCATCTCCCTCTGTAACAACATATATAAGGTGGTGTCAAAGATTATAAGCAGAAGACTAAAACCCCTATTGTCCAAATCAATCTCTCAAGAACAATTTGTTTTTGGGGAAGGTCAACAAATTCACGAAGCCATTGGAGTGGCCCAAGAAACCTTACACAGCATGAAAACAAGGAAGACTAAAGGAGCAATGGTAAAGATCAACCTCTCAAAAGCATACGACAAAGTAAGTTGGTTATATATCAGAATGTTGCTTACACACTTGGGATTTGAACTACCCTTCATAAACTAGATTATGAGTTCCCTGACCACTGTCTCCTTTGCAATCCTCATCAACGACGTTGCATCAAATCTCTTCTCAACTGAAAGGAGATTGTGACATGGATGCCCACTGTCTCCTCTCATGTTCTTATTGGTGGCTGAGGGTCTCAGACAGGCTATTGGAGATGCAAAAGCAAGAGGAGAATTCCAAAGTATTTCTATTTCCCAAAATCTCAGAATTACACACCTACTTTTTGTGGATGATGTGTTGCTTTTTTGCTGCGGTAGAAGGGGAGATGCCGAAAAATTAAGTCAAATTCTGGAACTTTTTGGGAGAGCTACTGGGATGCAAATAAATGGACAAAAATCTACTATGTTGTCCAACCTTATGGAGGAAGAGGAAATCAATACCTACAAGGACCTCTTCCCCTTTGAGTCTCGAACTCTTGACACGAGACTAAAGTATTTGGGATTCCATCTCAAACCAGACAACTACAAGAAGCAAGATTGGAATTGGATTGTAATCAAACTCGAAAAAAGATTAAAATATTGGAGTTTCCACTATTTATCTAGAGCAGGAAGGTTGGTTTTAGTAAAGTCTGTACTAGAAGCAATTCTGATATATTGGATATCATTAGCCTGGATTTAGAAGGGCACGCTGGAAAAGCTAAGGCATACTTGCTTCAGATTCTTATGGGAAGGATCTTTAGAACACTTTGTCCTTCCATGGATGAAATGGAACATCCTAGCAGTCCCCAAAGCTCTAAGAGGTTGGGGACTGAAAAATATTCATCTTTTCTCCAAATCCCTTGCTGCAAAGGTAGGTTGGAGGCTACTTACAACAAACAATTTATGGACAAAGGTAGTTATACAAAAATATATCAACCCAAACTCAGTGGAAGAATGGATCCATAGGCCAGTAAAAATGGCATCGCAGTGTACCATTATATGGAAATCACTAATAAAATCTTTTCAAGTGGTGTGGGAAGGTATAGTGTCAAAAGTGGGAAATGGACAGAGGGTCGGAATTGGAGCTAGCCCGTGGCCAGGGAGTGAAAGAGGTCATGTACTCCCTCAACAATTAATCAATATCTTGCATAATAGAGGTCTTTTCCATCTTGATCAAATTGTTGATAGGGACAAAACTACCCTTTGAAATCAAGCTTGGAAAAGTGTTGATCGACTAGGTTTGGATAGAGAACATGAAGGAAGTTGGAATGGTTACAAGAAGACTCTTTAGGTGGAGCATATTCAACTCATCGATAGGGAGGATGAGCTTGTCTGACAACACAACCCTATTGGATTTTAATCCCCTTAAGTTGGTTATACACATCTAAATATTGACCTTCAACAAGAACCTCTCTAGTTGTGGAAAGCAGAC
>CBVK0100357792.1:0-12690 GCA_900067695.1 Picea abies | reverse complement strand
AAAGGATCTTTCGCACAACCCAAGCAACATTTGTAACAGAATTGTGAACAGACATAATACAGGATCTCAAGAAACTAACTAGCTCTACAACCAGTGTGCGTATACATCTACAATTTTATCCTCACTTTGCTCATACAAATTGCCTTCACCAATTTTCTGCAGTTTTTTGTTTTTTTTTGTAGAGTTGTATATTATATTGTTCAATATATTAACTACTATGCTCATGTTCCTAGGTTGAGGGTGTTTTGGTTGCAGTGAATCCATACTCAACCCCCTTCGAGCATGTATGTGCCAAATGCAACTCTCATATTTATGTTTATGCTTTCATAAGTGATGATACAATTGATTGTCTGTGTTGCAGTAAAAAATGTCCTTACATATATAGACATTACCTCAATGCTTCCATCTGAACCATGGGCAACACAATCATACATTGTACAATTAGATAGCCTCTGTTACAAGATGTGTTTCCTAGGTTAGAAGAATTGTCATATGAATCATACCTACAGAAAAAATACAAACAGTGTCTACATGTTGCGCAACTTTCGGATACATAGAAAATTTACCTTAAATGAGGACAATACAATATTGCATATCGGCTGAAAAATAAAAAATAAAAAATAAAAAAAATCATATCAAGCTTTAGCAGGAAACGAAAAAATCTCATGTGTGTCTATAATTTTTCTTCAACACCTAGATGAATGTTCGTCGGACTCAAGTTCTTCGGAGTTTACATCTATAGCTGTAAAATTCTCTATCCAGAGATTATGGAAAATTAATAATACATTCAAGATCTTTGCAGTTTTTCTATGATTTTAAAGACTATCAAGGACATGCTTTGCCCTTTAATATAAGGTCTACGATGCAAATGTAGTATGTGGCTCGTTTTAGCACTTTTCCTTGATCGATGAACATAGAAAAATTAATCTCCTGGAATAATTTGAAATAAAAGAATATATACTATGCGAAGTCCAATGGAACTATCATATAAACGAGAGGACATTAAAATTCAAATTTGTCATTGTTATACTTGCGGTGATGCTTACAGTACAATAACTTTACTTAGACATCCCCAAATTGATTTTCTTGTAGCTTTTCGACGCTTCTCTTATACAAGCAGATCCCAGAAACTATAAGCATGACTCGTTGTATCTATTCCTTGATTAACGAACCTGTTTACATGTTTAATGCACTTCATAGTTACTGTTAAGACCATCAATGGGGCTTTCTTACACCAATTCCCACTTTCGAAAATTGCCATATTTCTTTTTTATCCCTCTGCTTTCCCTTTCTGGTTACTTACTCGTTTTTTAGAAAATGTCTAGGTGTGGAAGTTGGCGGATTCACGTGTTCATATTTCCACTTACTTTTATATCACCAGCCCGACCGACTGCTTCCTTGTTTCATATTGAACAAACTTTTTGGATCGCGGGTTCCAGGATATGCGGGTTACCGGAAAGGCGGGTTCAACATTGCATTTCCATTGTTCCTCCACCTGCAAACAACACTCATACTTCCACAATCTACAAATTAGCAAACAAATTCCCCTGTATCTCGTTTTTAGCACTTTTCCTTGATCGATGAACTTAGCAAAAATAATCTCTTGGAATAATTTGAAATAAAATAATATATACTATGTGAAGTTCAATGGAACTATCATATCAATGAGAGGACATTAAAATTCAAATTCATCATTGTTATACTTGCGGTGAAGCTAACAGTAATATAACTTTACTTACACATCCCAAAATTGATTTTCTTGTATCTTTTTGACGCTTCTCTTATACAAACAGATCTTAGAAACTATAAGCATGGCTCGTTGTATCTATTCCTTGATTGAATAACCTGTTCACAAGTTTAATGCACTTCATAGTTGCTGTTAAGACCATCAATGGGCTTTCTTACACCAATTCCTTCTTTCAAAAATTGCCATCCCCTTTATTTTTTCCATCTACTTTCCATTTCTAGTTACTTACTCGTTTTTTTGAAAAATGTCTAGGTGTGGGAGTTGGCGGATTCACGTCTTCAAATTTCCACTTACTTTTATATCACCATCATGACCGACCGCTTCCTTGTTTCATATTGAACAAACTTTTTTGATCATGGGTTCCTGGATAGGCGGGTTCAACATTGCGTTTCCATTGTTCCGCCACATCCAAACAACACCCAGACTTCCAAGATCTACAAATTAGCAAACCAATTCCCCTTTATCTCGTTTTTTAGCACTTTTCATTGATCGATGAACTTAGGAAAATTAATCTCCTGGAATAATTTGAAATAAAAGAATATATACTGTGCGAAGTCCAATGTAACTATAATATCAACGAGAGGACATTAATATTCAAATTCATCATTTTTATACTTGCGGTGAAGCTAACAATACAATAACTTTACTTACACATCCCAAAATTGATTTTCTTGTAGCTTTTCGATGCTTCTCTTATACAAACAGATCCTGGAAACTATAAGCATGGCTCGCTGTATCTATTCCTTGATTGAAGAACCTGTTCACATGTTTAATGCACTTCATAGTTACTGTTAAGACCATCAATGGGCTTTCTTACACCAATTCCCACTTCTGAAAATTGCCACCCCCTTTCTTTTTTCCCTATGCTTTCCATTTCTGGTTGCTTACTCGTTTTTTGGAAAATGTCTAGGTGCGGGAGTTGGCAGATTCACGTCTTCAGATTTCTACTTACTTTTATATCACCAGCTCGACCAACCGCTTCCCCATTTCATATTGAACAAACTTTTTTGATCACAGGTTCGATCACGGGTTCCCAGATAGATGGGTTCAACATTGCGTTTCCATTGTTCTGCCGCTTGCAAACAACAACCAGACTTCCATGATCTACAAATTAGCAAACAAATTCCCCTTTATCTCGTTTTTAGCACTTTTCATTGATCAATGAACTTAGAAAAATTAATCTCCTGGAATAATTTGAAATAAAAGAATATATACTGTGTGAAGTCCAATGGAACTATCATATCAACGAGAGGACATTAAAATTCAAATTCGTCGTTGTTATACTTGCGATGAAGCTAACAGTACAATAACTTTACTTAAACATCCCAAAATTGATTTTCTTGTATCTTTTCGATGTTTCTCTTATACAACAAGATCCTGGAAACTATAAGCATGGCTCGTTGTATCTATTCATTGATTGAAGAACCTGTTCACATGTTTAATGCACTTCATAGTTACTGTTAAGTCCATTAATGGGGCTTTCTTACACCAATTCCCGCTTCCAAAAATTTCCATCACCTTTCTTTTTTCCCTCTGCTTTCCCTTTCTGGTTACTTACTCATTTTCAGAAAATGTCTAGGTGTGGGAGTTGGCGGATTCACATCTTCAAATTTCCATTGTTACTTTTATATCACCAACACGACCAACCGCTTCCCAGTTTCATATTGAAAAAAAAATTTGAATCGCGGGTTCCCGGATAGGCGGGTTCAATATTGTGTTTCCATTATTCTCCCGCCTGCAAACAACATACAAACTTCCACGATCTACAAATTAGCAAACAAATTCCCCTTTATCTCATTTTCTTTCACTTTCTATTTACTTTGTCCTTTTTCTGGATGTGTCCTTTTTTTGAATGTCTCCTTCTTTTATATACAACACCTGAAGTTCCACAATATACAAATTGACCCTCGAAATCTTCCATTGTCTTCTGTTCCATGTTACGCATTTTGCATTCAATAGTTGGGGTAGATACAATTTGACCATCGGGCCCCCACGTCTCCTGAATAGAGATTGTGGCCCTATTTTCAGGCCCATCAATATTTCTTGTTTCGAGTATGTCTAATGATTTTATATCACGAGTTCGACCAATCACTTTTCCATTCAATACTTGGCCACTATTACCATCGTCGTTTCCTGCCTAGGCTTGCTCAACATTGCACCTCCACTGTTTCACTACGTACAAACAACACCCAAAATTCCATGATATACAAATTGATGGCCAAAATATGTCATTGTGACATACAATTTGACCATCGACCCCTGACGTCTCCTGGGCATATCTTGATTTTTGAAACCCACCCAACCGCTTTCCATACTTGGGAATTTCTTGGAATTTGTTTCGCGGGTTGGCAGGTGGATGAAATGTACAATTCTTAGTCGCTCTTCACCATCCCTGCTACCTTCGTACTTCTTTCTATATATGAAATTATAAATCTTTAATGCTAGTAGTTCATCGTGCATGAACCGTTAAGATTGTCATTAATGTTCGGAAGGCCGGAGAAGATTTGTCATTAATATGAATTAAACCAAGATTTGCGGAGAAGAGTGTTATCCTTTCCAAGTATTCATTTCAAACATGATGAAATCTCTTTCATGCATCGACCGGTTGGCTCCTTTATGAAATATCTAATTCTTAATCGTTCTTCGTCGTCACCGCCACTTTCACACTTTTTTCTAAATATGCAATTAGTAAGATTTAATGGTAACAACTCATTACGCACAAAACCTGGAGCTTGTCATTGATCAGTGAAAATCTCTAGGATATATTCCATTGATATGCATTAAACCAAGATTTGCGTAGGGTTATATTATCCCTCCACAATTTTCACTTCAAACATCATCTGGAGAAAACGAAAATTCTCGTTAACTTATGGCAGCAGTTCTATCCAAATACAGTAAACACCTTCGGGCATGATGGCTAGAGGTTCTAGTATTCCAAGTCATATTATTACTACTCATCTCCCTCCGCCCAAGAGAAAAAAAGGAGATGGTCCCTTGGTGCACCGAGAGATATATTTCAAGCCAAAGAATTCCAAGGCAACCTTGCCTTCTCAGACAACCTGCCCACTTGCATTGATGGCTAGTGCAGAGGTTGATGCGATGGATTTTGAGCAAGAAGAATATGATTTGATGGATGATGATATGACAATGGATGATGGAAATGATGAGAATATTCCCACTCCTGCACCCAAATTGAAATCAACCATACTGGGCAGCACTTCCCGTCTCAACGATGGTGGTCCTGACAACACCAAAAGAAGGAGTTTCAGAAAAGAAACCGACGTTGAACGCAATAGCTGCTTTGCAGCTCAAAAGTAGGAATTCAAGAGGTCCAAATTAGTCTGTTCTTGGCGAAAGTCTTTCACGGTAAGGAAATATCTGTTGATGCTCCCAGAGATATATTTAAAGCCAAAAAACTATTCGATTGCGGGACCACTACCCTGTTCTCTGGATATACAATTAACATCTTAGGGAATGAGAACCAAAACTCCCACTGGTGCAAGGCATATTCCTACTAGTCATCTCCTTTGGCCCAGAATGGACTAATTTGGGCCTCTGGAATTACACGTGCAACTTGTGTCCCTAAAGTTTTCAACTGTGAGGAGGTGGTTTCTTGGTGTGTCCTAACTTTCAGTTTCGGGCTATTCTGTTTGCCCTGCAATGTTTTTCATCTTCTTCCTCACAAGAAGCTTGTGAGAACTATCAATTTTACCACATGACTATTGTTCATCTGCTTCAAGCCAAGGATTTATTCCACTGTAGACCCACTTTCCTATTTCTTTGTCGGCTCAGGTCTTCCACAAAATATTGAGATCATGATACCTAACATTGATCCACCAAGGAGAATACTGCAAGGATTTCCTAAAAAAAGCATGGTGATTAGTTTTTTATGCATGTTGAAGAGCATCTCGATGGCTCCTGCATGTTGCAAATCCTGTGCCTATGTATATGGAAAAAATGTTCAATGTTTTGGACCAAATAAATTGGTCCAATTTCTAAGGATAGATATACAGTGCTCAATATTCTTTTTTTTAATGGATTTACTATTAAAAAATTTGCCTTGGAGTCTTGTTTGCTGCTTCTTTTATGAATTTAACACCTCTTCTCATTGGCATGGTTCGATAGTCTCGTAGTTCTTCGATATTGTATTTTCTTAAGTAATTTGTTCTAAAATGGAGCATTTAACAATTATACGACAATGCACTATGTCGATCCATCGGGATTTTATGGAAACAAAAAATGAATTTAAGACAGTTTCAAACCAATGTTCAATTCTATTCGTAATGCAGATAGAACATAAAAATACCAAATCACAATGTTGCAGCAAAATCATCATTCTTGTTTCTAGACATGCAATTATTAAGCTTTAATGTTAACAACCCATAATGCAAGAAGTTTAATACTTAATTTATTATGTTACTATCATGGAAGAATGTATCAAGAAGACACTTACTCCCACAAGTTGCAATAAAGTCTAATATTCAACAAAGCATTTGCTGACAATTACTAGAAAATCATGGTTTTGCAACAATGGGGCTTGTTTGAAACCAATTCCCGCTTACAAAAATTGCCCTTTGTCTTTCTATTTTTCCCACTCTTTTATCCCATGTAGTTTCTCTTTCTGGTTACTTAGTCATTTTTCCGAAAATGTCTTGCTGCGCAGGTTGGCGGATTCATGCGTTTCGACCGAGCGCTTCCCCTTTGTCTAAATTGCACTTTCCATTGTTTTGTGACCTGCAAACAACACTCTGGCTTACAAACAACACTCCAGCTTCTGCGATATGGATATTTACTTATGGACTCCCGCATCATCCCCTCTTCCATGTTACACATTTTGCACTGAAATGTTCCGATATATACAATTTGACAGTCGAGGCCTTACGTCTCCTCGAGAACCCGTCACCCTATTTTGAAGCATGTCCGATTGCTTTCCACACTTGACCATTTCTTGACATCTCTTTCTCGGATCGTCGTGTTTGCGGGTTCAAGAAATTTCAAATTTCTAGTTGTTGTTTCTTGTGCCCGCTACCTTCAGATTTCTTTCCAAGTATATGCAATATGTATACAACTTCTCCAGCAACATATAGAAAAGATCTTGCCAGGAAATGGAATATCTATTGCAGATTTGAATATATTGAACCTTCTTTTCCCTCTTCTATACTTGACCAATTTCCCGTTTCTTTTTCCCCTCTACTCTCTCTTTCTAGTTACTTAGTCGTTTTTCCGAAAATGTCTCAATGCGTGTGTTGGCCGACTCACGGGTTCACATTTGCGCTCATGCTTTTATATCGCGACTCCGAACAATCACTAGCCATTTGATGCCTAGGCACTTTTCAGATCACGGATTCCCGGGCAAGCGGGCTCTATATTGCACTTTCATTGTTCTGTGGCCTGCAAACAACACCCGGACCTCCGCGATGTACAAATTTACTGCCGCACTCCCACATCATACCCTGTTCCGTGATACACAGTTTTCACATGAAATTTTTGACACCTACAATTTGACCTTTGCGTCCTCACATCTCCTAGGGACTATTGTCACCCTGTTTTGAAGCCCCTACGTCCGCTTTCCATATTTCACCATTTCTTGGAATATCTTTCATGCCTCCAATTCCATACTTAACCAAATTTTTCTCTTGCGGATTGCCGGACAGACGGAGTGCACTTCCAGTGTTCCTCGACCTACAAACATCCCCCGACTTCCGCGATATACAAATTGCCTTCCAGATTCCTACATCATCCTCTCTTCCGTCTTACACAGTATGCACTCAAAAGTTACGATCAATACAATTTGACCATCAGGGCCTCATGTCTCCTCGGGAACCCTTGTCAGACTATTTTGAAACCCGTCTGGCCGCTTTTCCACAACCATTTCTTGCAATCTCTTTCACAGATCGTCGGGTTCAAACAATTTCCAATTCCTAGTCGTTGTTTTTTGTGCCCGCCACCTTTGCACTTCTTTCCAAGTATATGCAATAAGTATATAACATCTCCAGAAACATGCATAAAAGATCTTGCCAGGAAATGGGATATCTATTACAGATGTGAATATATTAGCTCTTCTTTTCCATCTTCTATACTTAACCAAATTCCCATTTCTCTTTTCCTTGTACTTTATCTTTCTCGTCACTTAGTCATTTTTCCGAAAATGTCTAGCTGTGTGGGTTGGTGAACTTGCGGGTTCACATTTGCACTCGTGCTTTTATATCGCGACTTCGACCGACCGCTTCCCCATTCTATACCCAACCACTTCTTCGACCGCGGATTCCCAGGTAGGTGGGCTCTAGATTGTACTTCTATTGTTCTGTGACCTACAAACAGTACCCTGACTTCCACGATATAAAAATTTACAAATAGACTCACATCATACCGTCTTTCGTACTAAAATCTACCTATCATGCCCTCTTCCGTGGTACACATTTTGCACTGAAAACTTCTGAGACATGCAATTTGACCATTGGGTCCTCACGTCTCCTATGGAACTATTTTCACCCCATTTTGAAGCCCGTCCATCCGCTTTCCATACTTCTCCATTGCTTCAAATTTATTTCGTGGATCGTTGGGTTGGCGGGTTCAAGAAATATCTTATTCCTAATCGTTGTTTCATGTGCCCGCACCCTTTGCAATTAGCATTTAGAAATTATATGTAAGAGATTATTTCTAAGTATGAAATTAGCAAGCGTTAATGCTAAACCAGTATTCAAGGAGATCTCCCATTAATACACATAAAACCAAAATTTTTGGATGGTTATATTATCCCTTCCGAGTGTTAATTTCAAACATCATGGAATGTCACTTGTGTGTCATTAGGTTGGTCCGTTCATGGAATATTCAATCCTCAATTCCAAAAACGAGTCTGACCGACCGTTTCCCTATTCCATACTTAGCCACTTTCCCAGAATTCCGCAAATATACAAACCGACCACTGAACTACCCCATCATGCTCTCTTCCATTTTACACGTTTTGCAGTCAAAAATTCTGATACATAAAATTTGACCATCGGGCACTCACCTCTCCTGAGTATCCCCCATAACCCTATTTTGAATCTCGCCTGACTGCTTTTCAGACCTTGCCATTCGTTCCTTGCTCTTCCCCGTCTCCGTGACCTTTACACTTTTCTATAATAAAAAAATGTATATATATATATATATATCTTGTTTCTAAATATGCAATTAGTAACATTTAATTCTAACATCTCATCGTGCAGGAAACGTATAGATTGTCATTGATGAGCGAAAGCCTCGAGGAGATATCCTATTAATACGCATTAAACCAAGATTTGCAGAGGATTATATTATCCCTTCCAAGTGTTGATTTCAAAATCGTGAAATGTCATTCACACGTCGTCGGGTTGGCATGTTCACGAAACCTCCAATCCTTAATTTCTCTTCGTCATGCCTGCCACCTTCACACTTCTAAATATGAAATAAGTAAGCTTTACTGCTAACAGTTCATCATGCAGCACCCATACAAATTGTCATTAATCAGCGAAAGGCTCAAGGAGCTTTCCCATTCATAAGCATTGAACTGACATTTGCGGAGAGTTATCTTATTGCCTCCAACTGTTCATTTCAACCATCGTCTGGAGAAAATGAACATTCTCATAAACCTATGGCATCAACTCGACAATAGTTCTGTGGAGATACAGTGAAAATCTTCGGGCGCAAGGACCAGAACTTCTAGTGGTCCAGGGCATATTCTTATTACTCAGCCCCTGCGGCCCAGAACAGAGTAATTTGGACCTCTGGGATTGCTCGTGCAGGCTGTGTCCCTAAAGTTTTTTACTGTAAGTAGATGGTCTCTTGGTGCACCAATAAATTTATTTCAGACCAAAGAATTATTTCACTGCGGAACCACTCTTGTGTTTCTTTTTCACCTCAGGTCTTCCACCAGATGTTAAGATTGTTGGAGCCAACATTGACGTTCAAATGAGAATATTCCAAGTAGTTCCTAACAAAGCATAATAACGGGTTGGACCTCTTGCCCGAGTTCTTGGAAGAGTCGATGGTAGTTCCTGAAGATATCACAAGCTTGTAGGTTAGTTCATTTAGAAATCCATTCCAGGAAATTGCCTGGTTGTTTACAAGAATAACAAGACATGAGTCCACAACAACTATTTCTCGAATGGCTCTTTATAATTTGTATTTCACAGTCAAGGAACAAGCCATTTTTTATTGGGGCAAGCTAATTTCCCATGAAATTTGTTTCCAATTGTCAAGCTTCAAAAAGGAGAAGAAATTTTATATGTCATCCTACTTAGTTTTTGCGATAGCACATTGCTACCAGTTTCCAAAATTGTCTCTATCCAACAAGGTCAAATGGGAATTCAACCCAGTAACGTTTTGGTACCAAACCTTGTGGAATCACAAGGGCTCCCATTGTTTTTATGAGGTTTTTAATGGCTTTGTGTCTATTTTCAAAGTTTTGTTGTTAGGAAAAGATGCTCCCTGCACATCTGACTAGGCAACCATTTTTTTGGACAGGAAGGGGGCACTTGAAAATCTAGATAATTACATTATGATAAGAATTTTTGGCTCCAGGGAAAAACCTTCTCTCCTTCCATGTCACATTACGGACATAATGTTTGTTACATAAGTAGCAAGGCAATACAACTATTGGTTGCATCTATTCTAAGAGAAGAGAAAAAAAATAGTTCATTCCTTTACCTTGGAAAGTCAGGGACTTTGTGTTGAGGAACGTCAACAAAATTGACGAATTCACAACCCATTTTAGCAACTTGAACCTAAGATATGTTGAAAGCCTAAGAGGATTCGACCCCAATAATTTTTTTTACAACATTTACAAACACTTGGCTTCGACATTTCTTTTTTCAAAAAACACCTGACTGAAAACAGAGATACTGGAGACAACGCTCTTGCTTCTGATGCCGACAACCTAGACACACTGCAAAGCACCACTGAATTGTGCAAGCAACAGGGAAAAGGCCCTGGTGAGAAGAGTGTTCAATCGACGAATAACACTCCAAAAAGTACAACATCCCGGAGCATCGCTCCAATGGCCCACCACAACAACAAAGAAACTCAGAGTTCTTCAAATGGAGGAGGGGATAATGACCCTCCTCACCCTAAAATTGATAGTTCGTACAAGCTTCCAGTGGACAAGAAGAAGAAAAAAGAAAGTGGGACAGGTGGAAGAGCCCAAAATTTAGAGTGAGAACATGGAACTTGAGCCTGATATGGATAATGTATTCTGCTACCTTGATCAATCTGGAGACGCGATCCAGCCTAGTCATCCAATGGACATATCTGATACCAAAAATTTTGACGAAGATGAATCCTTCGTGTTCCAGAGCATTTTGTTTGACAACCAATCCAAAAAATTAATTATTGAAAAAAAAGATGTAAAAAATAAGAAAGAAAAATCTCATTCAGAGGTTAACCTTGCGAAGATGCGGCCGTCCAAAATATGTCAACTTCACATAGCGAATGCATATGATCTTGATGATTCCATTGGAGGCATTGAGGTCGAGAATGCCAGACTGAAGGACCGGGTCAAGGAATTGGAAGAAGCTTTGATTCCTATGCCATTGCTTGCCAATCCTTTGGCAATAGTCATGCCTGCCACCCCTACAGCCAAGTTAAAAGGATCCTCCAGCCTCCTTGCATCGTGTAGAGGATATGTGGAGAATTGTATCAAGAAAGGAATGGAACTGATTACTGAGGCGTGGGAAACATCACAAACCATGACTTCCCTTGGAACAAGGGCACATAATTTGCTTGAACATTTGCAGGCGGAGTTAAAAGATGAAGAACATTGCTATTTAAACATGGTCCTTCCTTTTGGCACCATTGTCAACAACATGACATAAACGAGAAGAAGACAACAAGATCTCCCATCCAAAAAATGGATCGGTCAATTAAATGCATGCTGGAAAGAAAAAGTGAAGAACCTGCATCTCATTGTCCAGCCATGTGAACAAGCCATATCAAAGAAAAAAAAATTATTCACAAAGCTGGCCAGAATAAACTTCCTAGACAAAGCTGGCCAGAATAAATTATTGACCAACGACTTCCAAGACCCCAATTTAATCATCAACTCCTTGTCCTTAACTAAGCAAGCCTTCGATAAAAAGGTTGATATTGTTAAGGCGTTGTCTTTGGAAAAGTTTTACAACATCCTTGAATATGGTCAAGATGACGTCAACAACTAGCTAGTCGACTATTCTGTACAGAATGAGGAAATTGACCAGGCTCCGCAAAATCTTTCTATCAATTTCAGGGAATTAGAAAAGGAACTTTTCAACATAAAAATCTGGAATGAGATCAACATCGCCCCAATGAGAAGCTACATTGAAGAATGGATCGAAAGGGAATTGAAGAAGGTCGCTGACGAAAGGCAACATGCAGTTGCCACGATTCTAGTAGTCGTCGATGACATCAATGAAAAGGCATCAACAAGCAAATATAAAAAGGGGTCATATGTACCATCACTGTAGGTCTATACTGATCGCATCCTGCTTTGTTTATCAACCCAGTTATTCCACTTTTTTAAATAGAAATGTCTAGCCAAAGACTTATACCTTTCAATTTATTCTTTTCAGGTATTACACTCTACTGTCGCCCACTCCTTCTTTCTATAGTCCTATTTCTTGTACATATTTCTCTTATGGTCCGCGGGAGCCCTAGTCCCAGTCTATATGACAAACACATTAAAATTTCCAGGAGTATGTAACAGACAATATTATTTTTTGATATATTTCAAATAAAACTATTTTTTATCTCCTTTTATATTTATGTCCTCATACATTTTTATCTTCCACTATGCTTATGGTCTGCGCAAGCCCCAATCCTGTTAATGTTTAATCCATTATTATAGTTCTTTGCATTTCAATAGATAACAACAACATAAGACAAGATCACTGAGAAATACAAAATCACAAGAGACACAACATTTATCCTGGGAAACCCTCTAGGGGAAGAAA
>CBVK0100357791.1:0-12690 GCA_900067695.1 Picea abies | reverse complement strand
TTTTGAAAGAACAACTGTGTTGTTTGTTCTGTTGTTACCTGCTTATTACAAGGCATCAAAATACACATCTTGCTAAAACAATCAACCACAACATAAAGATAATCATGACCTCGTCTCGACATAGGTAAACCACCTACAAAATCCATGGAAATACTTTCCCAAGGTCGAGAAGGAACTGGAAGTGGAGTGTACAAACCCAACTTTCGATTGCTAGGTTTACTTGTAGCACACAACGAACATCCTCGAACATATCGTGAAACACTTTCATTCATCTTAGGCCAGTAGCAGTATCTTTGCAAATTAGCCACTATCTTGCCTACACCAAAATTACCAGCAATAAGAGAAGAATGTGCTTCCCTTATGATGTTGATTCTTTCCCCCTCTGGAATACACAACTTGCCAAGATCATACAAGAGATTATTATGCATATGATAATCCAATTCTTCAACATGGTTAGAGTGGCACAAAGTTCCATACACTTCTTTAAAGTCAGTATCTAAAGCATATTGATCCACATAACTTTCATGCATTATAGGACTCTGCTTAAGAATAAATGAAGCACTAATAATAGGCCTTGAAAGCATATCAGCGACTTTGTTAAAAATGCCCTTCTTATACCCGATTACCAAATGAAACTGTTGAAGAAAACCCATCCATCTGAAGTGCCTAGCTTGCTGTAGCTTTGTCTGTGATTGTAAGTATTGCAAAGGTTGATGATCGGTGTGAATAATGGTTTCTTTTCCCAACAAATAATGCTTCCATTTTTTAACACTTTGAACCAATGCATACAATTCCTTATCATAAGTACGATAATTAATCACGGCACCATTAAACGTCTCAGAATGAAAACAAATTGGCTTACCATACTGAAGCAAAACTGGTCCCATTGCATAATTACTTGCATCTGTCTGGATTTCAAAAGGTTGTCTTAAATTTGGAAGTGCAAGAACCGGCGTTGAACTGATATTTTCTTTCAAAGTATCAAAAGCATGTTGTTGCTCGCCTCCCCATTGGAAAACTTGCTTGACACTTATCACAGCATGTAATGGAGCTGCAATGGAAGAAAAGTTAGCAATAAATTTCCTCCAATATTGGGCAGCTCCCAAAAAACATCTTACCTCTGTCACATTGCTGGGTCTGGACCATTCCAAAATGACTTTAACTTTAGAAGGATCAATTTTTAATTCACCTCCACCAACAATATGGCCTAAGTAAATAAGTGAAGTTTTTCCAAATTCACATTTGGACAACTTCAAAAACAACTGTTATTTCCTCAAAACATCCAAAACTTGTTTCACATGTGTAATATGCTCTTCATGAGATTTGCTAAAGATCAAAATATCATCTAAGTAGACAATAACACAATCATCCAGGAAAGGCCTTAAGACATCATTCATAACTCTCATGAAAGTAGCAGGTGCATTGCAAAGTCCAAAAGGCATTACCATCCGTTCAAACAAACCTTGCTTAGTCTTAAAAGTTGTCTTCCATGTGTCTCCCTCAGCAATCCTGATCTGATGATAACCACTCCTTAAATCTAACTTAGTGAAATATTTGGCATCTTTTAATTGATCAAGCAAATCATCAATTCTCGGAACAGGATAACGATTCTTAACTGTAATTTTGTTCAAAGCCCTGAAATCAACACACATAGGCCACGTACCATCTTTCTTTGGAACTAACACAATTGGAGATCCACATGGCGAAGAACTTGGTACAATAACCACTTTGTCTAACAACTCCTGAATTTGTTTCTTAATCTCAGCATTTTCCATAACTGACATTCTATACATACCAATATTTGGAAGTGGACAATCTTGTTGTAACTTAATTTCATGTTGGATTCCTCTTTTCGGAGGTAACCCTTTAGGTTCTTTAAACATGTCATCATACTGATTAACAACTTCAAATAAATTGGATTTTAACTTTGCATCACAACCTTGAAATGCTTAGTTCTCAACATCATTTTTAGGTTTGATCATTAAGAGAACAAAATTCTTACTAGCATTAACTAACCTATTCATTTGCCCCGCATTTATGATTGATAAATTCATCTTTTTAGTGTGAGCTCTAACAATGTATTCAACCCCATCTTTAAACAAATGATACTTATTCTCCTGACGATAGAAAATAGCTTTCCTATAATACAAATACGGGCTTCCCAACACAATACCACATATATCCAACGGAATCACATCAAGCTCTACCTCATCAACGAAATTAGCAATTATAGAAAACCTAAGTTTACACTTCCTTGTTACTTGTAACTTAGCATTATCACATATCCAACCAAGAGGGTATGGCTTAGGATGTGGACTTGTATCCAACTTAAGTTTCTTAACAGTCTCTTCAGAAATAAGGTTTGCTTGAGATCCAGAATCAAATAACATGTCTATCTTAGTATGTTTTGAAACAACCCTTATATGAAAAAGTTCAATTCTCGTTTTCTCTTGTTGACTTACATTGACATTAGCATTACTTGAAGAGCTAGTACTTGCAACAGAACCATTACCTTGGTAACCCATGGCTGTGATCTTCGTTTCATCACCCGAATCCAAACCTAAGTCTTGTTGAACAGTCGCAACAGTCTTTGACTTCCCTTTGTTGTTGTTGCCAAACTTCTTAGGTCTTCTTTCAGGATGAAGCTTCCAACAATGGTCTTCATCATAGCCATCTTTTGAACAATGTTTGCATGTGAATTTTTCTCCCTCTTTCTTCACAGTAGCATTCTTCCTGCCATTGCCCTTGAACTTCTTCTTTCTCTTTTCTCCATGGCTGAATGTCTTCTTGTTACCCTCATGAGTATCGTTCCTTCCCCTTGCTTCCAAATGAGTAGCATGTACACAAACTTCATCTAGATTCGAAGGATTAAACATGAGTATAGTATGTCTCAAATAACTATGTAAAGCACCAATATATTTGAGCAATGTTTCCTGAGAAGACAAATCAACTCCCAAAATCGAAGCTCTTCTCCTAAATTCCTGAGTAAAACTTTGTACATTCTGTCATTTAGCTTGTCTAAAATTATGTCATTCCATAGTTGCCTTTTGTTTATATGCCAATGGATAAAATTGTTTTTTAATTGCGATAATGAAATCATTCCAAGAAAGCAAAAAATTTCCATGCTTTTTCATATCCTCCTGAGTCTTGGATTCCCACCAAATAAGTGTTGAACCATCTAATCTTAATGAAGCAAGCTGAATTTTGGTTTCATCATCTTGAATCTTTTGTATTCTACAATATACTTCAATTTTACGTATCCAATTATCTAACTTTTCAGCATTAACTTCTCCATTGTAAATTGGCAATTCAAATTTTATATCAAGCTTTAATGAAGGAATTTGCGAAGGAGTTTTACCATGCCCCTTTGGAGAATTCGGAAGATGTTTCGAACTGGTAGAAGAAGAAGAAGAAGATGATGATGATGGAGGAGAGGGTGGTGGAGAAGCACCATTCCCTCCATTTCCATCTGGAGTTTTATCACCACCGCCTCCCTTATGCATTGAAGGGTTGGAGCCTTCACCCTGCGACAATATGTTCATTTCCATCAAGATCTTCATCATCTCTCTCATCTCCATGACAGCCTTTCTGAGATCTTCATCTTCGGTAGGAACATGTTCATGACTTTCTGCATGAGCCATGCTTGGTGAGTGTCTCCCTGAAACTTGCGGTGAATGAATATGCTTCCTCCTTGTCAGATGAGAACTTGGCTCCACAAGTTGACCTTCTCCTCTTGTGACTTTCAACCTTGTGAGCATTAGAAACAAAATTTGCAAACAATGAAGTCTTCAAAAACCAGTGCTCTGATACCAACTTGATCTAAAAATGAAGAAGACTTGAAATACTTGAAATTATTTGCAATGTAAAAGTTATGTGTTAAAAGAAAATGGATCAGTTTGCAACACATAGATTTAAAGGATTACTTATGCATTTTACACATAGACAGCAGCATAATCAATGAACATAAGCACATAAACACAGTAATTTGATAAAGGAGTTCACCCCTCTCTTGGGCTACATCTCCTGGTCCAGCTTCCAATGAATCATTATTATTAATTGCTCAAAGTGCTCAAAAACATGTATTACAATGCTCAAACTGACAAACCAACTGCTCCAATGGCTTCAGAGCGTTCCAAAACCCTTGTCTGGGCTCTTTCGGCACCTCAATCGGTTGAAAAACGAAGAAGTTAGGCCTCCTGGAAGTCTCCCTCTTCAAGCTTGATGTCTCTGCATCTGCAAAACGCACCCTTGTTGTTTGAACCTAGCTCACACGCAATAAATAGCGTGAAAACCCAGCATCGGGCACAACCGTGCCAACGGTGCAAACCGTAGGACGGTTAAGGGCGCGCCAGCCCTTAACCGCCTAGCACCTCAGGCGTATAGGTCATAACACGACCACGCGCTATAATAAAAAGGGCTTCGTTTTAATACCAAACAACGTAATGACACATGGCGGGTCGGTTATTAAACCTTGGAAACCACTGTTAACCAACTCTCGCACGCATATACAAAGGTCACACGGTATATACAACGGTCACGGGCTATGGTTCAAAACCCCGCGCCAACCGTTTGGTGTATGGTATATATGGTATGGACATATGCGTAAACAAATGACCACGGGCCGGGGCTAAGCCCCGGCTCGACCCCGTGCCAATGGTTACAATATTCGATTTGAAATATAATTAAACACATATATATAACAAGGCACCAAGTGTAACCCATTGGTCGGTCGGAGCTTGTGAAAGCTATGCGGTGTGGGAGGTCCAGAGGTCGAACCCCGTGGACTCCAATAATTTTACATAACGATCATGAACCAATAAAAGGGGTGCCACGTGGTAGCCCATGATTGGGCCATGTGGCACCTTACCATTAACCAATGATATGCCACATGTCGACATCCCGTTTGACCAGCTGTCTGCCACGTCACCACATGTACGACCGTACGGCCCTGCCACATCACCTGTACGGACTGTACGGACAGTACAGTCATCATCAAAAAAAAAATTGCATGTTTGACCTTATGAACAGATTGCAATATATCTCGCTCCCAACGTCTGTTGGAGACGAAACGAGTTGCGTTGGGTTCGCAACAACGAGGCCTACGCTCTCGTCCGATTTGAAGCGATTCCGAGCACTTTGAATTTTTGAGAAAAATTTGATCCCCTGATCAGGAAAACATCTCAAGCACCTCAAGTCCATATTATTCATTGTCATGATCAAGGAAGGACTACATCTAGGCCCATTTATCACAAGTGCACCTTTATGATAAATTAATCCTATCTCCCTTGGTCTGCAGCCCAATCTAGGAGAAGTTATTCCCGATGTTGAAACATCAACACTCCCTCTTAGCTAGAGAAGTATCTTTCCATAGTAGTACACAACTATTGTCCAGAGACACACAGTGTTTGTCAGTAGTACACAACCACCATAGTAGAAAAATGTTTTCCACACATGGAACTTCCATGTGGACTTCTAGAGGCTACACCCTCTACAAACACTATGGTCAACTCCCATAATGTGCGATGTCAAGGGTCAACTCCCTTGACATGTCCTCATGTTCTCTCCACATGGGATGTTGGGTATTAAGCCCAAATGCACTTATCCCTTATCGAATAAGTGTCATCACAGATCAACTCAACTCAATTCATAGCGGAGTACGATCCAAAGAATGTTTGTCACACATGGCACTCCCATGTGGACTTTTAGAGGCTACACCCTCTAGAAACATTAGGGTCAACTCCCATAGTGTGTGACGTCAAGGGTCAATTCCCTTTACATGTCCTCATGTGCTCCCCACATGGGACGTTGGGCTATAATCCCAAACCCACTTATCCCTTCTCGGATAAGTGTCATTACAGATCAATTCACTTCAGTCACAGAGGAGTACGATATGGAGAATGTTTCAAAAAGATGTAAACATTAACACTCCCTTTCAGTGAGGGAGACATTCTCTGCCACACCAAGTCTGTCACGGAAGTACTCGAACTTCATCTTGGTAAGGGGTTTGGTAAGAACATCAGCAACCTGCTCATCTGTAGGAAGGTATTGCACCAATACGGCCTTCCTCTGCACCATGTCTCAGATGTAATGGTACTTGATCTCAATGTGTTTCGATTTGTCATGAAACACTAGATTATCTGAGAGCTTCACATAGCTTTGGTTATCACAATGAATAATGGTGGAATCTAGCACATGTCCAAATAAACCTGCACGGATCTTGCGAAGCCACACTACTTCACGAACTGCCACACTTAATGCAATGTACTCTGCTTTTGCAGTACTCAAGGCCATAGAAGTTTGTTTCCTGCTACACCAGGAAACTATGGCAGATCCCAAAGTGAAGCAACACCCAGAGGTGCTCTTCCTGTCTATTGCACTCCCTACCCAATCATAGTCAGTATATCCCTTCAATCTCATGTCAATACTAGAAGTATATCTCAAACCATGTCCAATTGTTCCTCGTAGGTATCTCAACACATGCTTCACAACAATCCATTGTGTTTGTCTCGGTTGGCTCATAAATTGGCTAAGTGCACTCACTGCATAGCAAATATCTGGTCTGGTGTTAACCAGATACATCAATGATCCAATCAGTTGTCTGTACGGGGTCGGATCAATCTCGTCGGAATCAGAAGAAGAGACAAATAGTTTCTTCAGATTCATCACCATTGGTGTAGCCATGGGTTTACAGTTTAGCATCCCAAACTTTTTCAATATCTCAACTGTGTACTTCCCCTGACTTACGAAGATCTCATCAGTTCTTTGCCACACCTCTAGTCCCAAGAAGTAGTGCATCATACCAAGGTCCTTCATCTCGAACTCAGAGGCCAACGCATACTTGCATTCAATAATAAGGTTCTCTGTACCGATGAAGAATAAATCATCAACATAGAGGACCAAAATCAAGGCCTCATCGTTAGCAGTCTTGTAGTACAGGTTGGGATCAACAACACTTTTACTGAAGCCCAAACTCATCAGGTGTCCATCAATCCTCGCATACCAAGCTCAAGGTGCCTGCTTGTGTCCATACAAGGCCTTCTTCAACCTACACACATGAGACTCCTTCTCATGTATGACAAAACCATCTGGTTGCTCGATGTATATTTCTTCCTCAATCTCTCCATTGATAAAGGTTGTCTTCACATCCATCTAATGTAGTTTCCAACCCATGGATGTTGCGATGGCAATAATCATCTGGATAGAAGTGTATCAAGAACCAGGAGCAAATGTCTTCTCATAATCTATTCCCTCCACCTGAGAAAATCCTCTAGCAACAAATCTTGCTTTGTGCTTCTCGATGCTTATGTCGGCTATATGTTTGATCTTATAGATCCATTTGGAAGTCACTACAGACTTCCTTTCAGGTCTCGAAACAATATCCCACACATCATTCTTCATTATGGACCGATACTCCTCCATCATGGCATCTCTCCATACTGGTTGACTAGATGCCTCCTCATAACATGAAGGCTCAGAATCAATGATGTGGCTCGTAGCTGGGGTATAGCATGAATATCTCTGAGGTCTCTTGCTCTCTCAGAAGGTACCATGAGAAGTTGCATGTCCTTCTGCCTCTTGCAGAGTCTGACGAGCCCATGTAGGTCTCTTCTAACCTACTACAATATCTCTCGTAACATCAACTGGAGGTACAGGCTGAATGGGATCAATAGGCTCAACTGTCTCCCTCTGAACTGTTGGAGGGTGAGGGGGAGAATGAACCATCTCTTCTTCTTACTCACTATCAATATCCATGTGATATCCTCTAGATCTCATGAAGGCTACCTCCTCCTCAAAGGTAACATCTTTGCTCACCTCAATTTGTCTCTGACCAGGGATGTAGATTCGGTATGCCTTCGAAGACTCACTGTACCCCACAAATGTACCCTTTCTTCCTGAAGGGTCTAGCTTGGTCCTTTTCTCTTTGGGTATATGAATGTATACTAGACACCCAAATATCCTGAAGTGTCCAACCTCAAGCTTCACTCCAATGAAGGCCTCCTCGGGAGTCATGTTCCTTACAGTCTTATGAGGACTTCTGTTCTGAACATACACTGCAGTCATGGATGCTTCTGCCCACAAAAACATAGGTAAATGTTGATCATGAATCATTGCCTTGACTGCGTCGATAATAGATCTATTCTTCCTCTCTGCAACCCCATTTTGTTGAGGGTTGTAAGGAACAGTGTACTCCCTCTTGATCCCTTTCTCAATGCAGAAATCACTGAAATCCTGGGAGATGTATTCTCCTCCATTATCTGATCTCAGCACTTTAATCTTCTTTCTGGTCAGGTTTTCGACCTGTGATTTGTACTCCTGAAATCTGGCAAAGACTCCATCCTTGGTTTTCAATAAGTAAATCCAACTCTTCCGAGACTGGTCATTGTTATCCTCGTTTTCTAGGGATAACTAGGAGATCATGTCTCAAGGCCCACAAGTCCTAGACATGGAGTACCGAGAGCAGGATTGACCTGAGCATGGCCCTGGAGGGCCCATCTTTCTTCTCCTTCGACAGATTTGTCCTGTCAGTAGCAGCAACATCCATCACCTTCGGCTTGAACTTGTATCAGAGAAGACTCCTACTCCATGAGGTATTTGGTCTAGGTATCATGGTATGTGTCATATTTGATCATCATAACCTTTAGATATATGCATCAAATTCCTTTTATTTCTGACGACTGCTTGGAACCCACTTGACCATGGTTGGGGGGATTGACAGGGTACCCTAGCAAGCTTGTACCCATAGGTTTTGGTTTGCCACTGGGGATTTTGAAGGGCCGTCATTTGCTCCCATCATATCATCACTCTTACATCTTATCTCCCACTCAACTACCACATTCCCCTAGTCCGGACATTAGGATGACCTGTTTGTGGGGTTACACCTTATCTTGTGGGAAGAAGGGGCTAAAGGCCCAGAAGGTAAAAGCAGTTGGTAAAAGATAAAAGCCATAAAAAATGAAACCTAGAGATGCCTCACCCACGGATCCCCGAGAAGGCAATAAAAAGCCTCTCAGCGAGAAATAAGAGGGACCCGAAGAAAAATAACAAAACAAGACCTAGCCAAGAGAATCGGGGGTCTCATCACGAGCCATCACATTATGTTCATGGGTACCTAGCAGTATGACATTGCCATTATCTGGTTACCATGCCAGGGCAGTGACCTTTGGTTGCATGACCAAGGGAAAGGGGGTCTCATCACGAGCCAGCCTTATCATCTCTCTGAAAGTGCTTGTGGGTAACACTGTCAGCTCTGGTCACCACACCAAGGCAATGTCCTCTAGTAAGACCTTGAAATAAATAAGAAAAAGTAATAAAGAAAAGAAAGAACAAAGGCAATAAAGGGCTTGGAAAGAATTGCATCCATGACGGGTACAGCTCACCATCTACAAAGGCACCCATAGGTAATATCACCCTTGTCTTTCACTCTACCCGTATGTCTGGACATCCCCTTGACCACATCACCTTGTGTTACATGGCTTGGATGATATCCTCTAGAAACTTTCCTTCTCCTATGGATGCTGGCCCAATAGAGTATTTTGTCTTTTTCTTCGGCTTTGTATAGTAGGTCATTGTAATGTCTTTGAGCTATTGGATGATATATCAGGGGTTTTATGCATGTATTTGATAAAATTGATAATGAAATATGATTGACATTGCTATGATCCCTGTGACTAATGAGCCCATGGAGGGCGAAGTTTTTGATGTGCAGGATTATGCCCGACGGACAGGTACCAATTCAATCGATACACATGGGGAGATGATTAGTTCGGACCTCCATGGGGCTGAAGATCCCATCAGATGGTTGTTGGGACCCATCAGGGGCAGAGACAGGACAGTGATTGGATGAGCCTTTGCACATGAGAAGAAGAAGGACGTTCCACCCAGGACACTTTGGTTGAACCCGGCCCAGGGGGGTTGACCCACTTCAGATGGAACGTTTTCCTTTTGATGACCAGGACGTCACCCAGGATGTCTTGACGTCTCCTTGAGCGTGTAGTAGTTTGACAGGACAACTGGCACGTGTGGCAGCTTGGAGGAGCCCAAAAAGGGCTAACATCTGACTTCTAGATGCTGGACTAGCCCCAAAAGGGCCCAACGTCTCCCTCAGAGGGGCTTGACGTCTCACCTTTTGCTCATTTATGTCATTTACTTAGCAGTTAATGTAAAAACAGTGTGATTTTGGTTTGTAGCCTTATCGACTATTTTTATTGACCTAATTTTAAATTAAAGGTCATAATACACTATATATTGAGGATGTTTTTCCCTCATTTGGAGATAACACAACAACTCACAGTTGTGAGGTCTGATTTTTGCGCAGTAGTTTGGGTATTTGGTCTTTTAAAGGAGGCGCACTTGTTGATGGAAGGTTTTTCTTGGCATATTTTGGCATTTCTCTTGAGGAAGGCTTACAACTAGGGTTTTGCACATGCTTTTCTTCATTATATGTAAGTGTTTTTCCTGCAAAACTTCTTGATTGAATGGTTGTAGGTTAGTATTCTTGCATTTACTTATAAATTTGTTGATTTTAAAACCCTAGGTGACAAGCACACAAGTAGGTCCTTGTCATATGTCCCCTTAGAGAGAAATTTTCAGCCATTGAGGAAGGAAGAAAGAGCCTAGCCTTTGCTACACTCTTCTTACTTCTTCCCTTAAGCTAGCATTGATTTTAAAGGTTAAAAGGAGGGTGACATCCTAGACCTAGGTTATCTACACCTAGGGTCATCCATCTTTTAGGGTTTTAGTGATAGATTCTTGCCATTGCAACACTCTCCCTCATTAAATCATCTTGTTTTCAATCTTTTCCTTTGCTAGCTGTTTTGCCAAGTTTGACCTAAAGAAGGAGGAAAGAGCACGAGGCCTTGCTTAAGCAACACCGGAGTGAGCCTCTTTCTCCTAGGGTTTTGATTCTAGGGCCCTGCCATTGCAGCACTCTAGAACCCTTCCCTCTTGTCTTTAGCCTATTGTTCCTTCAACTTTGCGTCCTCTCCTTGAATGAGTCCATATACCCTTAGGCACAGATCTTAGACACACAACGTTGAAGTCCTAGTGTCCAAAACAACTCTCAAAACTTTGAATTTTGAAACCCTAACTAGGTTGACGTCACAGTTGGTTATCTCATCTTGACGCAACAAATGTTGATAATAAGCAATTAGATGATGATTAAAGGCGTTTATTGAATAAATGGTTGATTGGATATATTGTTTGTTGCATCATCTCAATAGTTATTGGTGAATTGATATTTTTACATTGTTATATTGACAAAACGTTGAGCTCATCAATATCTGTTGTTTCATTACTTATATATAATTGTCGGATAGTCACATGAAGTACTAACCCTTTGAGTTATAGCCTGCATATATATTGTATTGTTGTTGTCTTGTTCCGAGCAAGTGTTTTCATTTGGGCATACACTTCATTTATTGGTTGATTAGCCGGACTTTCTAACCTTGGTGGTAACCTGTGAGGAGGAGCTTTTCCCTTGACTTTTATACTTTAGCCTCTTCAAAACCCCAAGTTATTGGGGACGTCTCCCCTGGGTTAACCTCCCTAAATAGAAAGAACCGGTGACATTGGGTGGGGAAGATTCCTTTTACGCCAGTTTGGTCTTTATCCTTTAGCCTTTTGACCTAGCTACAAGTTGTGCGATAACATTTTCGCGTCGTTGCCGGGAAACACTAAGTCAATCTTCCTCAACGACAAATCTTTTGGTAAGCCTTGCCTCAAAGACCTTTCTCTTACAAGCTTACCTGGCGACTCCACTAATCTTTTATTCCCCTTTTCTTTGATAGTTTCAAGAAAACTATCTGGCGACTCCACAAACCAAAAGGAGATTCAATAACCCTCCTTTGTCTTTCAGAAGGAAGCCTCCCTTGAATTCACCTGTTGTCAAGTCACTTTTTGGAAAGAGACTTCCCTTAGCAAACATGTCTAGCTCTCAAACTGGTACTATGAACCCAGTTAACAATCAAAGACAATGGTCATCTACCCTTTTCATGCCATTAGACATGTCAACCATACCAGGCTACCCTAGGCAAATGCCACCCAAATATGAGAAGTGGTTGCCTAAATTTACCGGTACTGATGCTACCAGTGTCGAAGAGCATATGAGTAACTTTTGGGCATTCTTTCAGCTTCACCCCATCAGTGATGATGTTGAAGACTTGGTCATGAAGTTATTCTCTGCTACTCTTTATGATGCCTCAAGACGTTGGTATCTCAATCTTCCTGATGGAAGCATCAAGACCATGGATAGACTTGAAGAGGCCTTTCTAAAAAGGTGGAGTATCAAAGAAGACTCTAACATGTTGCTCACTCGACTAAATAGCCTTGCCAAGTATGAAAATGAGTCCATTCGGGAATTTCACACCAGATTCAAGACATTGCTCCAAAGATTTTTTGCAAGCCATCACCTGAAAGATGATTACCTCGTTCAAATTTATACTAGATCTTTCAATGGCCAACTAGGGTATCTTCTCAGAGACAAAAAACCCCAGTCCATTCAAGAAGCCCAAGAGCTCGCCACCAAGATAGAAGGGAACCTACTTTCATCTAAGATTGAGCCCTTTGCTAACCCTAGGGGGAGAATAGACACTAAACCAAAGATAGTTCACAATGTTGAGCCTACTTCAGATCTATCTACCAGTATCGCTAAGTAACAAGCCTCCATGGATGGTGTTGACCGCTCGTTTAGCA
>CBVK0100357790.1:0-12691 GCA_900067695.1 Picea abies | reverse complement strand
TGTAGAAGAAGGAGGGAAGAATTAAATGCGGGAGCTGTGAGAGTTGTTGAGAAATTAATGGCAGGGGAGATTAGTAAGTCTGGAGGTCCACGTCACCAACACAAGTTCCAACAAAATTGTATACATATTTTGTAACTGAAATGCAAATATATTGGTGATCTAGTAGTTGAATATCACAACCATATCACAACCATTTTTTCACCTATGAACGTACTAAAAATGCAATATAAATTTTTACTCTAACTTAAAAGTTAGGTTATCTAAATTGATTGTGTCATAACTAGACAATACTTAGAACTCTTTAGCCAATAGAATGTTTTATAAAATAATTTTAAATATTATAAAAAAATAATTATTTTATCTAGTCTAAGTACAAAATTTCCACAAATGAAAATATCTAACTAACTAATGGATGGTCAACCATGAATTTAATGCACTAGAAATGAAAATGACATCTAATTTAGATGACTTTACACAATTTTAAAGTGTTAACAAATCAATTACACTGAAAAATTAACACTTTATTATACAAATAAATAACATAAAAAAATGTTGGGTTGTGAAAACACATACCTTTCCATACGTGTGGAAATACTTGAGATGTTTCTTGTTTAAATATAGAATCCATGGGGAGATTTTTGAGATTTGTAAATAATTTATTCACTGAGCAATAGAAAATATAATTTCCCCCTTTTAGTTTATGCTTTTTTGGGTGCTATGATTTCTCTTCTCTATTTCCCTTTTCATTAAATTTGGTGTTTGCAGTTCGAACAAGGAGAAGGAAGAAGAATGGTGCAGTCATTCATGTCACTGGTCATTCACAACAACATGAGATCCCATTGTCTTGTGCAGAAAGGGAAATGAGGGTCCAGTTTCCATGAAGGTTGCTAGTAGTTTCCGTGAAGAGAACTAGCATGGAGCCATTGAGGTTTTTTTTTCAATAGCAATGACTGCAAGCTAGAAAGGGGTTTTTTCTTTCTCTTTGATCGATTAAAGTTACTTAAGGTGATTGGAGTGTAGTTGATAGGATTTGGTGACAAGATGGGAAATATAGTTTTGGAGGAGTTTTCTCTAACGACACGAGGTGGCACAATGGATATGTCGCACTTTAGGGATCAAGTTATGGCTAACTTGTGCTGGAGTTAGCCCACCAGAGGGTGTGGGCATGAAATTATTCAGGAGGAGTAACCAAGTTGATAGGTTACAGGTTCATATGCTTTTCCATTTATTTACAATGGTACATTCTTTAAAGTAGATAAGAGGAAGCAAAAGTGAGTAGGTCACTAAAAGGAGAACACCTTCTTCTGGAGGTTTTTATGGAACCTCCACGGAAAATTTATCCTTATCTATTTACAATGGAGGTTGTTAGTGGAGGTAGGTAGTCAGAGGCTTGTCTTAAGGATTTTATTTCAATGTGCCTTTAAGGTACATATGCATCCATGTGCACCTAAACCATATTGCAATGTTGCTTAAATGATGGAAAGCACCATCATTGTTCATAGTGGAGGTTGTTAACAAGGGCGTGAGACTGAAGGTTTTTGTGGAGGTTTTTTACCGATGCACATTTAAGGTATAGATACATTGGTGTGTACAGTAACAATAACACACTAGTCACTCAATGTTCAAAATACCCTCCATAATTAATAATAATAATAATAATAATAAACAAATAAATTGTATGGGTGTGGTCGAACATTATGCATCATTGCACCTAATTTTCATCACGTGCACCATTGTAGGGTAAATAAAAAAATTACCAAACCAGTTTTTATTATTAAAGTTCATCACATGCTTCCAAATATTCAAGAAATAAATAGTGCTCAATTTCCTTCCTTTCGTTCATAAGATGCTCTGTCTTCAGTGCTCTACAAATACTTGGATAATTCCATTTTTATATTCCACACATATCCAATTTTTTATTTCCTATCAATGTTGAAACCATGACTCCTCGGGACATAAGAGGCTAGGTAAATTATTTAATACCCTTGTGCTTGCATTTTCATCCAATCAAAATTTGAATTTATGTTGGAATTTTCCATTATTTTTTTTTCAATTTTATGTGATCCACCTAAATGCTTCGGCTTGCCCCCAAAGCATTGTGTATTGTGTTAAATTCACAGTGAGAACCACCATTGGTACGTATCATATATATGTATGTGACTACCATTCAATAAATAACACCACAATACATTGGATTTGACCCACACCATACATTTTAGTTCATTGGAACCCACCGTTGAATTTATCTTTGAATTTGCCATTTTTTTTATTTTTTTTTTCAATTTCATGTGATCCACCTAAATGCTTCGGCTTGCCCCAAAGCATTGTGTATTTTGTTAAATTCAAAGTGAGCACCACCATTGGTACATATCATATATGTGTATGTGACTATACCATTCAAGAATTAACACTACAATACATTGGATTTGACGCACACTGATATATCTTAGTTCATTAAATGCACTACTAATTCAACGATATATACAATTTAATGTAGAGATACACCCATCTTAATCAACCACTCAAAATCACCACCGTACTTTATAATAAAAAATATGTTCCCTAAATAAATCTCACCGGTGTCATTGAACATTATGCATTAGTGTAGTTCACTTAATATTGGATAATTTTCATTTATGGAAACTCATATTTGAATTTATTAAGACATTTGAATATTGTTATTTGAATTATTAAGAAAGATTTTAACTTTCCAATTGTCTTCTTTGAATAGGTAGATGTAAAAGACAATATATTTTAAGAATAAATGTAGGAAATAGATGGAACAACTAGGTTAGAAAGATAGGACTATGAATCCATGAGTGTGCATGTCGGAGTCCACTCAACACCTGATTTTACAAGTGTCAGAAGTGGATTTCCATCACTCAAAGCCCCTAAAAATCACGGATTTCTAAAGATGTGAATTTCCAAGGAGGGAAACAAATTCAACAAAAAATCCTAGGCACAAAGAGGATAAATACAACATATGTGGGAGGCAGTATGTTTCTTAGTATGTTGATAAGGAATGGGCTATTTTTTGTGTGAGTACAGAGGTGTTAAGAAAATAATTTTGAACTGTACATAGGTACATTGGTTGTACATTGGCTAAGGAGTGGGACTCAATTTACCCTTATGGAGTCATAGTGAGGCTTGGGGGTGATCAATATAGGTAGCTTTGTTTTGATGCATCTACTGTTGGGTGGACCATGGTTGTTTTGTTTGTTTTTGATTTGTTTGCTACAAATATGTATCTCTTCCTACCATTTATATTCATATTTTTTTAGTGCTTTCCGTGTTGATTCCAAAAATAGTTGAATATATGAATATCTGCAATTTCGATGTTAAAGTAATTATTTTCTTCATCCTATATAATCTCAAATTTGTCACAACTCTGCATTTTTATACCATTTATGAATAATGTTATAGTATTTGGATCAGTATTACTGATTACATGGAATTTACTTGGATATGGTATAAGTGCACTATAATATAGGAAATCTAAATTTTTTAGAACGAAAGTGAAAACAAATCAATATCACACCAAAACATACACACATAAGAGGATACTTATTGATAATTGTTCTATTAGAAAATCAATAAATTTATGACTATAAGATGATGGATTAGGTACAAAAAGAAGGAATACACCTTACATTGATAATGAAAGGGATGCAAGGGTGCACACAGTCTACTCTCCGCAATCCAGTTAGGAATATTGCGCACCAAACAAGATGCACAACTGAGTTCTCAAGAACACTACGGAGTGCACATACTACTTAGATTGTTGCGCGTTGTGAATACACACACTTAATGAAATGATTTACGAATGCATAATTAAAATGGTGCTATACTTAGCACATAAACTCAGAAATAAGACAGAAACTTGACAAAGCACAAAATACTTGATATTAATGAACTTTGGCCCAATACGTGCGATTTATAGAATACGATGAAAAAATAAGCTTTGATTCTAATACTTATTCTTGTCAATTCTTCAGTTGTTGTTGGTTCTCTCTACCTCTTTGCTTATTCTTTGTGCATGAACTACTTCTCTTTAGTATCTACTATGCATCCCTTTCTCTCGACTAACTGAAACGACTCAAACTAATAAAGACTCTGACTGTGACTTCCTATAGAAGCTAAGACCGACTCAACATTAAACACTATCATAACTACTACTGACTATTCAACGACTTAATTTAATTCGAGAAGATAGAATTTGTCTCCATCTATAGCTCTCTTGTTTGTCGACTGAATTTTGAGTAGATGTGCGACTTTGCACTTGCAGACTATCAGACTGTTAGACTGTCTGACTGACATTTCAGCTACTGACAAATTTTGGCTGATAGACAAATTGATGGAGACATTAAGATCTCACCGACTTTTACTTACAATTTCCAGCACTCCCCCTTAATTATAAGTTGGTGGGATTATAAAAGAAAATTACATCAAAAAGTTGCGTTTTCATTTTTTTGTCACTCATTTGTTACTACGCGGACTCCCACACTACTACATAGATGATAAAATGCGTCTCTTGCTAAATCCTTTGTCAAAATATCTGCAATTTGTTCTTTTGACCTGAAAATTCTAAGAAAATCTCTTTGTTATTTACCAATTCTCTAATGAAATGATACCTTGTATCAATGTTCTTGGTTTTCTTGTGAAACACATGATTCTTTGATAACATTATGGTTGAATTGTTGTCACAGAAAACTATAGTTGGTTCGTGTCGTTTTTGCAACAAATCTTTTAACATCCTTCCCATCCATACTTCTTGACAACTTGTGCTTGTGGTTGCGATGCACTCTGCTTCTGGTAAAAAAAGTGTTACTATGGGTTTCTTCCTTGATGCCCATGATACCATACCTATTCCAAAATGAAATGTGTACCCATAGATACTTTTCCTACCATCAATACTTCCTCCACAATCACTGTTAGTGTATCCAATGAGTTTGAAGACTTGTGAAGTGGAGTACTTTATGCTAAAATATTTTGTTCCATTCACATATCTCAGGATTCTCTTCCCTACTTTCCAATGTGATTCTTTTGGAGTTTCCATGAAACTTGAGATTAGGTTCACTCCATACATAATATCAGGTCTTGTCATTGTTAGATACATAAGGCTTCCTACCAATCTTTTAAACAATGTCAGATCCACTTTGGACCCTTTATCTTCTTTTCTTAACTTCATTCTTGTTATGACAGGTGTTGGTGCTTCTTTTGAGTTCACCATATTGAATCTCTTCAATATTTCATCCACATACCTGGACTGTGAGATAAATATACCAATTTTGGATTGGTGCACTTCTATTCCCATAAAATATCTCATAAACCCCAAATTAGTCATTTCAAATTCATCTTTCATGACTGACTTGAAATCTTCTATGCCAAAATTACCTGTAAATATCAAATCATCTAGATATAAACAAACAATTAACACATTAGCTTGTTTATTTGATTTGATGTACAGTGTTGGCTCATTTTCACTTCTGTGAAATCCATTTTGTGTGAGATAGGAATATATGTGACTCTACAAAGCTCTCAGAGCTTGCTTTAATCCATATTGTTCTTTCTTTAATCTGTATACTTTATCTTCTTGTCTTCGAACCTCATAACCTTGTGGTTGTTCCACATATACTTCTTCTTCTAAGTTTCCATTCAAGAATATTGACTTTACATCCATCTGATACATTGGCCATTTGTAATTTGTGTTGCAGTGTCAAGTGTAGATAGAACTATGCATTGTCTTGTGTATGGTGTTTGTACTGCTTCATCTTATGTGTCATCATGCTCCATTGTGTCAGTTATCTCTACTATCTTTTCTATGGTTCCATCCCATGCTTCATTCTATACGAACTGAACATCGCGGTTGATTTTGAATTTTCTTGCGACATGGTCATACAACTTGTATCCTTTTGTCTATTCAGAATACCCAACAAATATACATTTATGTCCTTTGTTGTTGAGTTTCCTCCTTAGTTCATGTGGAACATGTGCGTATGCGACGCAACCAAAAAATCTTAAGTGTGCCACATTATGATTTGATCCTATCCATGCTCCCTGGGGAATTCGATTCTTCACACTTTTTGTCAGACATTTGTTCAATATGTATACTGCAGTTGCTACTGCCTCAACCAAATACCCATTTGACAAGTGTTTTTATGTCAACGTACTATGTGCCATTTCCGTGATGGTTTTGTTCTTTCTCTCTGTGACACCATTCTGCTGAGGTGTGTATCATGCAGTAAATTTCTTGTAGATGCCATGAACTTTACTAAAGTTCTGAAACTATTTTGGCGTGTATTCTCCTCCTCTGTCCGTTCTTAGACACTTGATGTAATAACCACTATGTTTCTCCACAAGTGAGTTAAACTGCTGAAACCAACCCAATGCGTCAGATTTATGGTTTAGGAAATAAATGCATGTCTTTCTTGAGAAATCATCAGTGAAAGTTAGAAAATAAGTACTACCTCCTACTGATGGAGTTTGCATTGGTCCACGGATGTCAGAAGGTATTATTTCTAATAGATATTTTTCTCTGTAAGACTTGCCAACTAGAAATGATTCTTTGTGTTGCTTGTCAAATATGCATCCTTCACATATCCTTTCTAGTTTTTCAATAAATTGTAAGTGTTTTACCATATCCTTTGTGTGTAGCAACTTCAGACCTCCAAAGTTCAAATGTCCAAATCTGAAATTCCATAGCTAGGAGCCATCTTGTGTTTCAGATTTGAATGTTTCTTTCATTTCTGCGCCATTTTATCCTTTCTTGATAATGTGTGCACTATTTTCTTCATTAGTATTGCACACACTTTTTGATGTAAATGTAGTGTCTAACTGCGTGTTTTTTCTTCTTTCAACAATTTGCGGTGTGTTCTTCTTCTTGACTGGATTTAATGTCAATGGGAACATTATGTTACTTGTCATATGGATTTTTGCAATAAGTAAATTGCTTGGGCATTTATCCATAATCACACAATGATTATCTTCCATCTAGATTTTGTATCCCTTTGGTAACAGTTGTCCTATACTCATCATATTATGCTTCAGACTAGAAACATAATATACATCAGACAACTTTCTCTTCTCCTTGTCTGGTTAAAATGTTTATACTGCCTTTGCCTAAGACAATGACTTGGATATCTATTCCAAGTGTAACCTTTGTCTGGATTGACTCATCCAAACTAGAAAATAGTTCTATGTTTCTTGTCGTGTGGTTATTGCATCCTCAATATAAATACAATATGTCACATGGACTTTCTTGAGAAACATTACATTGAATTGGTGACACTGTATTAGGCATTTCTTATGTGCTAGGCACAACACCACTTGCCATAAACATGGGTCGAGTTTGTTTATTTGCGCTGTGTGACTAATCTTGAATTTGCATGTTTTGATTATACTATTTCTTTCTGCACTCATATGAATAATGTCCATACCTTTTACATTAATGGTGTTGAATATTTGATTTGTCAGTTCCTTGATAAGTTGATTGGATGGTACTTGGATTTTGACCTCTTCCACCAGTATTTCCAAGATTTCTACTACATCCACTTGTGTCAGAACTTCTTCCTCTGCCTCTACATTTAGCTCTCCCCCTTCCTTTTCCACGACTTATAGATGACTCTGTGGAAAAAGCACTTTCTAATGACATATTTTACCTATTCAATCTATGTTCATGAATGATGAGGAAGCTTGTAGTTAATCTAGGCCGAACTGACTTAGATCTTTTCCTTCTTCTAGAGTTACAACAAGAGTATCAAATTTAGGAGGAACACTTCTAAGAACTTTCTCAACAACATTTTTTTATATATGCTTTCACCATGAGACTTTATCTGATTTATCAGTCCAATGACGTGTGTGTAGAATGAATTTATTGTGTCTGAATCTTTCATTGACATGGTTTCAAAATCTCTTCTAAGAATATGAAGTTTTGCAATCTTTACTTTGTGCATACCTTTATAAGAGGTTTGTAATATGTCCCATGATTCCTTTTATTGATTTGTTGATGCAACTCTTGGATGCATGATCTCATCCATGGCTTGATGTATGTAAAACATCGCTTTTCCATCCTTCTTTCTTTGATCTTTCAAGACATCTCCCTCAGCTTGTGTGAGGGCATTTTATGTTGCCTGATCTATTGGTTCTACATATACATTCTCAAATATCTCCCATACATATTAACCTCGAAATAAGGCCTTCATGGTCAAAGACCACGTATCATAATTCTTTTCTGCAAAAGTGGGAGGTTGCAGATTTGTAGTAGAAGCCATATTTCACTTTCAACAGAGTTTCCATTTTGAAAAACATGTTATGATATAACATTATTTGATACCAATTTGAAAGGGATGTAGGGGTGCGTGCAATCTACTCTACGCAACATAGTTAGGAATACTGTGCACCAAAGAGGATACACAACAAAGTTCTCAAGACCACTGTGTAGTGCACAGACTACTTAGATTATTGTGCATTGTGAATACACACACTTAATAAAATGATTTACAAATGAGGAATTAAAACGCTGCTATACATAGCACATAAAGTCATAAATAAGACAGAAACTTGACAAAGCACAAAATACTTGATATTAATGAACTTCAGCACAGTACGCGCAGTTTACAGAATACAATGACAAAATGAGCTTCGGCTCTAATACTTCTTCTTGTCGATTCTTCAGTTGTTGCTCATTCTCTCTACCTCTCTCCTTCTTCTCTGTGCATGAACTACTTCTCTTTAGTATCTACTATGCATCCCTCTCTCTTGACTAACTGAACCGAATCAGACTAATATAGACTCCGATTGTGACTTACTACAAAATCTAAGACCGAATTAACATTAAACACTACCATAACTATGATGGACTCTTCAACCACTTAATTTAATTCGAGAAGATAGAATTCAGATCCATTTATAGCTCTCTTGTTTTCCGACTAACTTTTGAGTAGACGTGTGACTTTGCACTTGCATATTGTTAGACTGTCTGATTGACATTTCGGCTACTCACAAATTTTGACTGACAAACAAATCGACAGAGACGTGAAGATCTCACCGACTTGTAATTACAATTTCCAACAGATAAATAGTTTTCAATAATCTTAAAAGGATAGTATTTATCCTTTTGAGGAATAATTTGTAAGAATATATATAAATTAAAATAAAAGGTTCTTTCGAACAAAGAATTTATGGTACATAGACGATATGGAACCTGAGTACCTTGTTCACATCCTTGGAATATCCCACAGTGTGGAAACCTTTCCGTACATGTAAAAAATGAAGGAAAAATATTATCACAGTGTTACTGGAATTTAAGTGTGAACATAATATGTATTCTTATATAGATATTTAGTAAGCCACGAAAAAACTTAATTCTTTTTACAAGGGTGAGTGTCATTGGGAAATTTAGGAAATACTAAACCATTTGTCCTTTTTCCTGTTTAGTGAAAAACATATCCAGGTTATTGCCATGACAATATTGAGTATGAAATCAATAGTAAATAAACAAAAAGCTATTCAATAAGGTTAAATTATTGTCTGTGATGAATCTGGAAGGTTAAGGTTAAGGGAAAAGCCAAACTTCACCTCTAATTTTGAAAATTGAGATTTAACTTGAGCCCGTCGTGAGGTACCTTCCTTACCTCGATGTGTATAAAGGCCATGTGAAAGAAAGACATGGTTAAAGGTGGTTAGTCAGGCTACATGATCTTTCAACCTATCCGAACAAGGAAGAGTGGTATGGTAAATTTTGTTGTGAGACTACCACAATTCATATTTCTTTCTCCCTCGTTGTTGGAAAAATCAATGCTAATCTTTTTTCCTCTTGGGTACCATAGGTTATAATTTTTTTTAAAACCTTATTAAATTAGTAACCAACATTGCAAACAATTTCCATGAAATTTTGAAAACCATAATCCTTACTTTGTGCAGAATCAAGTCTTGAAAGAAACATTTGATATAAATGAATTGTATGATTAAACTTAGGAAGCCTTGGAGGGTTTTGATGTCATCTTCTAGAGTTAAGACTCTAATATTTGACCTTGACAACTGTGAAAATATAATGAAAGTAAGCTAATATTATATGCAAAAATGCATAGCATTGTAATTAGCTTAAGACATTTTTAAGGAAAATTGTAATTCTTGGAAATAATATTAAATAATATTAGAAGTTGTACAAAACAAGAATTTAAAAGTTGTATATGATATTTCTGGCAAGGAGTACATGGAAAAATTTGATTCAACAAAATGATAAGGGAGTCTTGTTAGTGTTGTTAAGTGATAGTGGCATTAAGAGTTTTAAACAAGATATAATTGTTTTTTTGTTGTATTAGGGGTATGTTACATATGGTATCATAGTTTTAGGTTACAAGACTTAGGCCTTAATGGGCATGGCCATAAAGATATAAAGTGTCTCATGAAAAACTAATCAGTAGACTGTTCATTGTTACAAACAGACTCTTTCAAAAAATTTGTAATCATGTCTTCACATATTGGAAAAGAAGACATACCTGAAGGAAATACTAATCAACTACCTTGTAGAAATACAAAAGATCCTAGTGGAAGTATCTTAGTAACATAGGTTTTGAAACAATGAGGAATCTTATTGTAGAATTGCAAACATTCAAGGATAATAATGAGAAACTGGACAAAACATGAGAAGATCAACATTGATCCTCGATTCCATCTAGAGCAACATCGATTCTATGAAATAATTTTCCAATGTCTCCAACTGTTGAAGATTTTTGTATGTTCTAAATAGTTCTATTTGCAAAATTTATTTATGGACAATTTCTCAACAAATATGGTTCACCACATCCCCGACATTTCAATGGTTCTCTAGAGTTATCAGTTTCTTTTCTAAATCTCAAATTAACTGACTTGTTTCCCCCTTGTACTTGTGGTGAGTTCCTGGAGGAGTTGTTTTCTTGATTTCCTTTGGACATATTACCAAATGGTTAGGGATTGAAACCTTTCTTTCTCTGATTGGGTTTCTCTTGTTTCTTGTATCTCCATCTAAGTGCTCTATTTGTTTTCATTTATTTGCTGTAGGTGGATGTCATTAGAAGAACTGTTTTCTTTCTCACTTCCTTTTCTTGAATCTTTTGAAGAATTTTTACTGAGTTCCTCATCCATATCATTATTATTTGGGTTTTTTTTCATTGATATTCTTTGTAACATGTCATTTATTTCTTGTTGATCTTCTGATGCTTTCTCGAGTTTCTCATTATTAGCCTTGAATGTTTGCAATTCTACGATAAGATTCCTCATTGTTTCCAGATACTTCCACTAGGATGTTATGGATTTCTATGAGGTTGTTGATTAGTATTTCTTCTAGGTATATCTTCTTTTCCATTATGTGCAGACATGATTACAAAATTTTTGAAAGAGTGTGTTTGTAATAATGAATAGTCTACTCATTAGTTTTTCATCACACACTTTATAAATTTATGGCAATGCCTATTAAGGTCTAAGTCTTGTAACCTAAAACTATGATACCATATGTAAAATACCCCTAATACCACATAAAAATTAATTGTATGCTGTTTAAAACTCTTGGAAAACATTTTCATAGAATCAATGATGCTCTAGTTGGAGACATTGGAAAACGTTTAAAAATAATGTTTCTCTAGTTGGAGACATTGGAAAATGTTTTCATAGAATCAATGCTTCTCTACTTCGAGACATGTAAAAGGCTATTAGCAGGTGAATGGCATTGACTATGATGAGACATTCTCTCCAGTAGGGAAGATGGATTCCATATGTTTGGCACATTCCATTATGGTATCCAAGGGATGGGAAATCCATCAAATGGATGTGAAGAATGCATTTCTTCATGACAATCTCTTTGAGAAGATCTACATGGAGCAACCCTAGGGATTTGTGTAGGGTTCATATTTGTTTTGTTGACTAAAGAAATATATTTATGGCCTCAAGTAGGCTCCGACGGCATGGTATGCGAAGATGGACTCCTACATAACTTTGTACGTTGTAAGTCAAACCCAAATGTTTACATGCTTAGGACAACTGACTCACTTCTATTCCTAGTTATGTATGTTGATGATTTGTTGATCATCGGTTTCTTGACTTGAATGATTGTTGCAGTCAAGAGGATTCTTCATGATAATATCTTGACGACGAACATGCTTCTGCTACACTTCTTTCTTGGACACTAGATCAGTTAGGATGCATCAGACATCAAACTATCTCAGGCCAAGTATGCATGAGATATCCTTAAGATATTTCACATGACAGACTGCAAGTCTACTCCAAATCCTTTCCGGCTAGGAGTCAAACTTGAGGATGGCATGGACACTCCACTGGTTGATATCACACTGTACAAACAACTAGTGGGGATCTTGTTGTATCTCACACACTCAAATCAGACCTCTCTTATGCAGTTGGCACAGTTTCCAGGTTCATACGTGAGCCACACTAGCTACATTGGAAGGTTGCAAAGTGTATCTTTCAATACATACAAGGCATTATCACCTCTGGAATTCACTATTCAATAGAATCTACATTGGTTATCATCGGGTTCACTGATTCTAACTGGGCTGGCGATAACATTTATCACAAGTCCACATCTGGTTACTCACTCAGTCTTGGTTCCAAGTCAATTTGTGGGTTGAGTAACCAGCATGTTGCTATTGCTCTATCTTTAGCCAAGGAAAAGTACAGAGGGGTAGTTAACATAACCATT